>CM053028.1:135898689-136017935 GCA_028564925.1 Lithobates sylvaticus | reverse complement strand
CAATCTGGATGGGGGCAGTATCCAAGAAGGAAAATAATCCCGGGAGATCATCTGGTGTGCGTACTCTGAAGGATCGTGAGTCTCTGCGGAATCTAACCGTAAGTGGGAACCCCCATCTATACGTGCATCCTTGCTCTTTTGCCAGTTGCAAAATGGGGCGCAAAAGAGCTCTTCGCTGCAAGGTTGCACGGCTTAAATCCGGTAGAATCTTAATAGGGTCTCCCTCAAAGTCCACATCTCCTGTATCCCATGCTGTCCTTAGTATCTGCTCCTTCTCTATGTAATGGTGTATGCGGCATATTATATCTCTAGGTCTCTTTATGTCCCTCGACCTCGGTCCTGCAGCTCTATGAACCCTATCCACTTCTATAACTTTCTTAGGGTTTTTCAGGACCTGTTAAAATACAACTTTTACCACTGCTTCAAGGTCTTCACCCCCCGGGTTTCTGGCAAACCTCGAAGTCGCAGATTATTCCTGCGACTTCTATCTTCGAGTTCCTCTGTGTGCAGCTGAAGATCTATAATCCTAGCTTCTTGGATATTTAATGTTTTTTGAAAAGAGTCCGCACACGTATCTGCTAGGGCTAGCTTTTCTTCCCCCTCTTTAGTCCTTTCTGATAGATTATTTATCTCGGCCCTGACCGTTTTAATATCTTGGCGGTGTGTTTCCTCTAATCTGAGGATCAATGCTTCTATGTCTTTACAAGTAGGCAGGGAGTTCAATACCTCTTTAATATTTCTTATGTCCCTCTCCAGTAGGGATGAGCCGAACACCCCCCCGTTCGGCTCGCACCAGAACCCGCGAACGGACCTAAAGTCCGTGCGAGCTTTAGAACCCTATTAGTTATAATGGATGCGAACGTTCGAAATTAAAAGTGCTCATTTTAAAGGCTAATATGCATGTTAATGTCATAAAAAGTGTTTGGGGACCTGGGTCCTGCCCCAGGGGACATGTATCAATGCAACATTTTTTTTTAAAAACTGCCGTTTTTTCAGGAGCAGTGATTTTAATAATGCTTAAATTGAAACAATAAAAGTGTAATATTCCTTTAAATTTCGTACCTGGGGGGTGTCTATAGTATGCCTGTAAAGGGGCGCATGTTTCCCGTGTTTAGAACTGTCTCTGCGCAAAGTGTCATTTTTGAAAGTAAAAAAGCTATTTAAAATCACTCGCGGCTAATGTTAATTCACAGCTCCCGTAACACAGAGAACAGTGATTCATTGAAACTCATTCATAAAAAAAAGTCATTGATAAAAAAAAAAAAAATGAAAAAAAAAAAAGCGTAGGGGTCCCCCCAAATTCAATAACCAGGCCCTTCAGGTCTGGGATGGATATTAAGGGGATCCCAGCCAAAAAATAAAAAATAAATGGCGTAGGGTCCCCCTCAAAATCCATACCAGACCCTTGAGGTCTGGTATGGATTTTAAGGGGAACCCTAGCCAAAAAAAATGGCGTGGGGTCCCCCCTCAAAATCCATACCAGACCCTTATCCGAGCACGCAACCTGGCAGGCCGCAGGAAAAGAGGGGGGGACGAGAGCGGCCCCCCCTCTCGCCTGAACCGTACCAGGCCACATGCCCTCAACATTGGGAGGATGCTTTACAAAAGTACCCCTACCATTTCACCAAAAAAGTGGCAAAAATGGTAAAAATGACAGGAGACAGTCTTTGACAATTCCTTTATTAAAATCTTCTTTCTTCTTTCTTCATCCTTCGGATTCTTCATCTTCTCCTTCCTTCATCTTCTTCCATCTTCTTCTTCCATTTTCTTCTTCCTCCGATCCGCTTCTTCTTGCGCTGGTCTTCTCGTCCTTCTCGTCCGGCATCTTCTTCCGTCGGCGTCGGCGTCGGTGTCGGTGTCTTCTTGGGCCGCTCCGCGCAATGGGAGGCTCCCGCTGTGTGAGGCTCCGCTCCATCTGACAGGTCTTTTAAAACGGAGGGCACCTGGTGACCCCGCCCCCCTCTGACGTCATGGGGAAAGCCATCATGGAATTCCCCATGACGTCCCTGTGCGTCAGAGGGGGCGGGGTCACCAGGTGCCCTCCATTATAAAAGACCTGTCAGACGGAGCGGAGCCTCACACAGCGGGAGCCTCCCATTGCGCGGAGCGGCCCAAGAAGAGACAGAGACACCGACGCCGACGCCGACGGAAGAAGATGCCGGACGAGAAGGACGAGAAGACTAGCGCAAGAAGAAGCGGATCGGAGGAAGAAGAAAATGGAAGAAGAAGATGGAAGAAGATGAAGGAAGGAGAAGATGAAGAATCCGAAGGATGAAGAAAGAAGAAAGAAGATTTTAATAAAGGAATTGTCAAAGACTGTCTCCTGTCATTTTTACCATTTTTGCCACTTTTTTGGTGAAATGGTAGGGGTACTTTTGTACCCCCTTACCATTTCACACCGGGGGGGGGCGGGATCTGGGGGTCCCCTTGTTAAAGGGGGCTTCCAGATTCCGATAAGCCCCCCGCCCGCAGACCCCCACAACCACCGGCCAGGGTTGTGGGGAAGAGGCCCTTGTCCTAATCAACATGGGGACAAGGTGCTTTAGGGGTCTTAGACCCCCAAAGCATCCTCCCAATGTTGAGGGCATGTGGCCTGGTACGGTTCAGGCGAGAGGGGGGGCCGCTCTCGTCCCCCCCTCTTTTCCTGCGGCCTGCCAGGTTGCGTGCTCGGATAAGGGTCTGGTATGGATTTTGAGGGGGACCCCACGCCATTTTTTTTGGCTAGGGTTCCCCTTAAAATCCATACCAGACCTCAAGGGTCTGGTATGGATTTTGAGGGGACCCTACGCCATTTTTTTTTTTTTTTTTTGGCTGGGATCCCCCTTAATATCCATCCCAGACCTGAAGGGCCGGGTTATTGAATTTGGGGGGACCCCGACGCGTTTTTTTTTTTTTTTTATTAATGAATGACAGCTCTCTGTGTTACAGGAGCCATCAATTCATTAGCCGCGAGTGATTTAAATAGCTTTCTTCCTGCAAAAATGACACTTTTTTGCAGGGAAAGTTCTAAGCACAGGAAACCTGCCCTCCTTCACAGGCTACCTATAGACACCCCCCAGATGTGATACTGCAATGCTGTTCTAACAGCATGCACACACATATCCCCAGAAATAAAGCACATATTGTTGTCAGCAGTCAGCAGCACACTGACACGCTGACACTGTGAGTGAAACATAAGATGCGAGGCCGCCGCCGCGGCGGCCTCTTATACCGTGGGGCGTGTATTAAAGCCCCTGAGCTATAATTGGCTACAGGCATCCTGCCTGTAGCCAATTATGGCTCTCCTCGCTGCCGGCGCTGTGATTGGCCAAGCATGCGGGGTCACAGTGCATGCTTGGCCAATCATCAGCCAGCATTGCACTGCGCGGGCCGCAATGCATTGCGGGGCCGCTCGCATCACACGAATTTGATGCGAGCGGCCCCAATAGTTCTGGGCTCGCCGAGCGAGCGAACACCCGGTGCTCGATTCGAACATGGGTTCGAATCGAACACCGGGCTCATCCTTACTCTCCAGGGTCCCCTCTCCTTTAGGTTCCGTCTTCCCAGACACATCCCTCTGGGGAGACATTACATCTGGTCCCATCTCTTCTCCCATTGCTAGCACTGACACCATACCTCTGTCCTTCCTCTCCTGGGACTCTTGGGTCTGCTGAGTGTGCTGTATGTGCTGCGTCATCTCCGGCGCTTGGTGTGTTTGGTGTGCGCCCACGTGGGACGGGGCCGGAGCCGCGTCCTCCACCGTCACTCCTACCTTCGGGAGTGTGCCTTCCTGGTTCTCTACAGATCGCCGCGTCCCCTCTGTCTCCACCAGAGCCCCCGCTGGAGAGGTAAAATATTGCTGTATGTTCCCTTGGTTTATACGGGAGTGGACTTTCTCCTTCACTGAGCGGGTCTGATACCTCCCGCCGTCAGTCATGCCTTATCGCCCTTTTCTTTTGCCAGAAAGAAATGACCGGCTCTTATCTTCCCTCTCCCCTTCTGATTAGCGGCGGAAGGGCTGTGATTCACGGTGTTTCACCTGCTTGCAATCTCCATAGAGCCTGGAGCTCTCACCACCACGTCCTCACCCGATCATGACCAAGCTCCTCCCCCCTGATGCCTCGTATAGTAGTCCTTATACATACATTAATAACAGCTGCTGCTTAAGACATAAAAATATGGAAACGTACAAAATAATAGGGTGGACCCAACTTTTGTAGCAGCGCTATTGATGAGATTTCTCAAATTAATGTGAAAATCAATATAGGAAACACGCTAATTACAGTGACCATAAATTAAATAGATAAATAAATAAATATATAAAATATGTAAATAAATATATAAATAAATATATGGGCAAGATGAGCGTGAATGCGAAACAATAAATAAATTAATAAAAGTGAATCACAAATATAGTGAAAAAAAAAATATAATAAGCAATTCGTGTCTAAAGTCCATGTGTAAGAAGTGCTTGCCAATATAATCAAACAAGTGGCAAGATTACAATAGTGACAGTTCCATGTTAATATGGATAACAGTTCTAAATTAGTATTCCTTGAGTGATCCGACCACCATAGACTTCACCACGTGAGGGAATCGTCCCCTTATGGGGTTGCACTCACCAGAAATCTACTTTTAGTAAGCCTGTAGTTTAAACCAGTATGGGCCTTCTCCTCCAACATCACCAGATAATTATTATCCACCAGCGCGGTTATTAGACCAGAATTTCAGACCTCCAATCCAGCATCCCTTGATCAAAACTCCACCAGCGCGGTTACATCATGTGTGAAAACAAATGGAGGGCCACATAGTGTAATATTGCTAAAAGAATTTATTCCAGGGCGTCTGTCCGAAGTTAGGGTATTTATGCTATTATCTACACCTTGAGAGACCCCTGCGAGATGCATTTTATACCTCACCCTGTGACTCTAGCCCAACATCACAAGATCGCTGGACTATGCAGTGTTTTCACCTCTAGCGGTACATAGGTATGCAGGCGCTGCCTACCACCAGCAAGCAAACATGAGACCAAGTTCACTGGAACATGCTTCACGTGCATGGCTGTGGGAAGAATGTAGAGTGGAGTCGGTCTCCACAAGGGTTTGTGTACACTCAACCTTATACCCACTGTCTGTGTTTTTCCCCTAACTGTAATTTGTGTATTGAGGCAACACACGCATTTTCCTCGGTACCTACCATACTCTTGACTTGCCGGCCCACTAAGACTATCCGGATCTGTGGTCTTTCTAACCCGGGAAATTAGCATCAGCCTGATATTAAGGCCAACTTGCTCCATGCTGATCCCTATCTCTATACAGGTTCCCTAACTTAGTGGGCATCATGGGCCTCCCCCCCCTGGGGAAAGCGTCCCTTGATTTTGCCTCCCCACTGTGCTTATGTCCTTGGAAAATGCGTGTGGGGTTCCTCCCTCCTCATTAGAATCAATAGCACGTGATGTAGCCTCCATAATCCTTGCTAGCAAATAACATGCCCCAAACTGAGGGTTGAAGAAGACAATCAGACCCAACCTTTCCGCTCTGGAAAACAGGCAGACAGACCCCTAGAGACCCTAAGCATAATGGTCTACCAGATGGAGTTCATCTCCCACTGCCCTCACTCAAATATTCCTCGTCCATCCCCCACCCTTCCCCTCTCTCCCGCCCCCCAATTTTCTTTTCTATTCCCCTTTTCTTTTTTTTCTTTTTTTTTATATAATTTATTTATTTACTTATTTATTTATTTTTTGTTCATCGACTCCCCTCCCCGAGAATGTTATGGTGACTTAGGAGGATTACTGTGCCCTTACTGTGAACACCTTAATACCAATGTAAGTTGGAAACTGCAGATAGAGAGTTATTCATGTATAAATTTGAAGGAAAAGGTAGGGAACCTCCCACATGTTGTGGTGAGGCCCACCCTGTGTATTACTAGTTAAATATGTTGCCAATGGTTATATATCATATATGTGTTTTGGGTTTGCTCACTTGGTTAACTTCCGACCCCAGACCCTGCACTGGCTCCCTAACGCCAGACTGCTCCACTTCCAGCACTTAAACCCTTTTGCAGTCTCCAGACTGCAGGACCACCTATGGTTCTTCCATCTATACTTACGTCTCCACACAGCGAGTCCCCTTTATTTCATTTTCTTTTTTTGGGAGACTCTCGTTGACCCCCCAGCCTTCTCCTTTTTAGGTGGATTAGTATTTCTATTTCCACCTCTGGTAGACCCGATCCCTTTCTCCCCTTACCCCATCTGTATTCCCCGGCATTCTCTCTCCAGCCCTTCTTCCCCACCCCGCTCAAAGTCTTCCCTCTTTATTCTTTGCCCATCTGTTCTATCCTTTCCTGCCTTGCTTGTTGGGAGGGGCCCGCTCCCCCCACCGTAAATCCCCCCCCTCGCGGCTCGCCCGAACCTCACGCCCACTAACAACTCCTTGATACCCCCCCAGCCCAGACCTTTCCTGCCACTACCATGAGGCAGAACAAGGCTTCTGCCTTACCCCTCATGTTGAAATGCGTGTCATTGAACGTGAAGGGACTTAACCTCCCTGAAAAGAGATCGCAAATTATGACCTCCCTCTCCAAGTACAAAGCGCACTTCCTCTTCCTTCAAGAAACACACTTCCGCTCTGATGCGGTGCCCAAGCTATCTAACCACATCTATCACACTGCAATACATGCCACCAACCCGGAAGCTAAGACGAAAGGTGTCTCCATACTAATTTGCAGACATGCCGACTTCCACCAGACAGACTCGCTCATAGATCCAGAGGGCAGATTTGTCTTTATCAAAGGCACATATACTTCAAAACCCATAACATTAGCCAACATCTATTGCCCCAACGAACGCCATGTCTCTTTCTTCAGGAAAATAGGTGACCTGCTCTCATCGCTTCAATCAGGACTGGTCCTATTAGGTGGAGACTTCAATGCCCCACTGAACCCCGCACTGGACACCTCGTCGGGAACCTCCACCCTGCCATACCGAGCCCTCAGACAAATCAAATTACAGCTCCAAAACCTGACACTTCATGACACCTGGCGCACGATGCACCCCTCCGAGAAAGACTATACCTTTTATTCTGCACCCCACAGTAAATACTCGAGAATAGATTATTTCTTTATCTCCCAGACAGACTTGCCCTTACTCCAACAAACCACCAGAGAACCGATGTTCCTTTCCGATCATCACTCCATCACGATCACCCTCAACTACCCTGATCTGAACACTAGCACTAAAACATGGAGACTGAACCCCTCCCTACTCAATGACCCAACGGCTTTAGAGCATTTAAAAAAGTGTATTGATTTTTACTTTAAAGAGAACACTACCCCAGACATCTCGCCCGTGTCCCTTTGGGAAGCACACAAGTGCGTCATTCGAGGGGAACTCATCTCATTAGCGGGGAAGGCCAAAAAGGCACACCAGGAAAATATCTCTGCCCTCATGAGAAAAATTAAAAAGCTAGAAGCCTCTCACAAGCAGACGCAGGCCCAATCCACTCTACATGACCTACTACACTCACGCACACTCCTCTTAGAGGAATTAGGCAAACAGTCTAGACAACGCTACATCCTGGGCCAGAGAGTCTTCTACGAGCATGGGAACAAGAGTGGTCGCCTTTTGGCCCGCACGATCCAAGCTTCTAAAACCTCTTCCACAATTCACCATTTGACTAATGCTCGGGGAACTCTTTTATCCAGGAACGACGAGATAGCGAAGGAATTCGAAAATTTCTACTCCAAACTGTACAACCTACACCAGACCCACACAGGGACACTCTCACCAGATATACGATTAGAGCACATTCGGGAATTCTTATCACGCCACTCCCCGATTCCGATCTCCTCCCAACAAGCCCAAGACATGAGTCACCACTGACTAGGGTAGAACTGGAATCGGCCATTAAACAGATGCAAAAGTCCGGGCCCAGACGGCTTCACGCTCCATTATTACAAACCCTTCTTAGACCTCCTTGCCCCCAAACTCCTCACAACCTTAAATACATTCTCAGACCCCCAAGTGCTGCCAAAGGAGATGCTTATGGCACACATAGCTGTGATCCCAAAGGTATCCCGAAGGTAAAGACCCAGGCCAAGTCTCAAACTACAGACCCATATCGCTCCTGAACGTGGGCATAAAAATTTTCGCAAAAATTCTAGCAAACAGACTGCTTCCCTTGATCCCTGGCATTATTTCCCCTGACCAGGTGGGTTTCGTCCCTGGAAGGGAGGCAAGGGATAACACGATCCGTACCCTAAATCTCCACCACTGGCTCACATCCTCTGCCTCGCAAGGATTCCTCCTGTCACTTGATGCTGAGAAGGCATTCGACAGGGTGGCATGGGACTACATGCGTGAGGTACTAGTGGCAGTGGGCCTGGCGATCCGCATGCTTGGCTATGTGCTGTCCCTATACTCAAATCCTTCCGCTAAGGTAAGGGTTAACGGCCACCTGTTGGATGCCTTCTCCATCAGTAATGGCACACGCCAGGGGTGCCCCTTATCCCCTCTAATCTACATTTTGACTCTGGAGCCCCTTCTCAACAGAATTAGAACTAACCCTGACATTGGGGGACTGACGGTAGGCGAAAGGGAATTCAAAGTTGCCGCCTTTGCGGATGACATACTACTGTCCTTGAAAGCGCCTCGTATCACATTACCCAACTTATTGAAAGATTTAGAGTACTTTGGCAGTATATCCAACCTTAAGATCAACTACGCCAAATCACAGGCGTTGAACGTAACTCTCCCCGCCCAGGAAGTCTCTCACTGTCAGGACGCATTCCCATTTCGGTGGGAGAAGGAGGCGATCACGTATTTAGGAATTAGAATTACTTCCCAACTCTCAGACCTTTATATGTCCAATTTTCATACAGCCCTAACTAAAACCCAAGCCCATTTCAAAGAATGGATGAACCTGAATGTATCCTGGTTCGGACGCTCCGCCCTAGTCAAAATGATCATTCTGCCAAGAATATTGTACTTAATGCAAACCATCCCTATCCACCTTTCCCCAGCTTTCTTCTCGGCATACCTGAAAGCTTGCTCTGCCTTTATATGGAGGAACTCACCACCCCGTATAAAATATACCAGACTCACACTGCAGAAGAAGAAGGGGGGTATTGGTCTCCCAGACCTATACAGATACTACCTGTCATGTCACCTAACGAGAATAGTTGACTGGAACGCTCACACGTCCGGGAAAACCTGGGTAGCCTTAGAAAAATCAGTCATACTGGGCCCTCTACACCTACTCCCCTGGATAGCCCCGAACCATTGGCCACGAGAGACCCTCGCACACCCCTTTATACGTTCCTCTCTTCAGGCCTTTGGGAGAGCGACAAAAAATGGTTTGTCCGTCTCGGTACCTGGACCTCTAACCTCTTTAATAGGAAACCCAGCTTTTCCCCCGGGTGACTCTCGCTCCTTCCTGCTCCGCGAATGGCCACATGATGACGTTCTAGCCTCTCAATTTTTCTCGAGGGGAGCCCCTCTTCCCTTCGAGACCTTGGTAGGCATCTCCAAAACGGCCTCATTCTCCCATTGGCTCTTCAGACAAATTCGCCACTTCCTATCGACCCATGCACATCAGACTTGTTGGACCAGACAACTCACCCCTTTTGAAGCACTGTGCCACGGCAGAACGACACAGAGACACCTGATATCCATCCTGTACGCGCTTCTTACATCTACACCAGCCCCCTCCCCAGCACCCTCACAGACGTCTTGGGATAGGGACATTCAAACGCCCCTCACAACAGATCAATGGGACACGGTTTATGAATATGCCCACAAATGCTCCCTGAATGTTGCCATTCAGGAAAACGCATACAAAATCGCCACAAGATGGTACAGAACCCCATCCCGGCTCCACAAATTTTCCCCCTCCATTCCCAACACATGCTGGAGATGCGGTAAGCATGAAGGCACCATGCTCCACATCTGGTGGGACTGCGAGCTCATCCAACCCTTCTGGAGGGAGGTCAGCGACATCATCTCACACGTTACAACATACACTCTGAATTATACCTCCGCGCAATTTCTCCTACACCACACTTCTCTATCAAGGAAAGCTTACTATAAATCATTGGCCATCATGCTGCCAGATTATGTATCCCAATCCACTGGCGTTCCACACACACCCCAACAATAGGAGAATGGTTCAGCAGAATTTCTAAAATCAAAGAAATGGAAGAGTTGATCCATATCTCACAGGAAAGAACACCCAAATTCATAAGCACCTGGGCATGCTGGATCCACTTTACGACTACTGAACGTTATCGCCAGCCTTCATCATAGAAGCTGATATTGGAATAGTAGAAACATCCCGATTGGCGCCGCGGGGATTAGGAGCGAGCCCCTCCCCAACAACCTCTATCCTGGGCCTCCCCCCTCCTCTCCTCCCTAAACTCAACTCTTCCTTCACTATCCTATACGTGCTTCTGAACCCCCACCTTTATCTGTTCTACCCCATCCTTTCTTTTCTATCCCTTACCTTCCCCCGGGCACCCTGTGCCCTCACCTCCCCACACCCTGTTAGTTTACCCATCGTATGCTCACATTTAACAGGTCAAAACAAGGCCCTGCCCCCATATCCTTCAAGACAGCGCTCATACAATGTTGGAACCAGAAACCAACCGCCCCGATACCTTCTCTTCTGGGTCAGACCCTAATGCCTGGCTACATGATGTATACTAGGCTGGATTTCCGGACCCCAAATTAATATACGGTTAATACAAGAGATCCTACATTCCTTATGTTTGCAAACCCGGCTTGTTGAATACCTTATCATGTCTGTTGATGTGAAATGTTTCCTGTTTTCTATATGCATAATAAAAAACTTTTGGGTAAAAAAAAAAACAAAAGGCAGGAAGGACGCCACCAGTACACATATCGGAACTGAATGATCCATATCCTGCTGAGTAGAAGGAACACAGGCACAGTACCTCTTTACGTTTATCCAATGCTCATTGCTCATTATTTTTTGGTACGCAGATATCATCAGGGGGGATTTTTATGTATTAAAGGGAAAGTGTTTCAATAAATTCTTTTAGCAATATTACACTATGTGGCCCTCCATTTGTTTTCACACATGATGTAACCGCGCTGGTGGAGTTTTGATCAAGGGATGCTGGATTGGAGGTCTGAAATTCTGGTCTAATAACCGCGCTGGTGGATAATAATTATCTGGTGATGTTGGAGGAGAAGGCCCATACTGGTTTAAACTACAGGCTTACTAAAAGTAGATTTCTGGTGAGTGCAACCCCATAAGGGGACGATTCCCTCACGTGGTGAAGTCTATGGTGGTCGGATCACTCAAGGATAGGGATGAGCCGAACACCCCCGGGTTCGGTTCGCACCAGAACCTTCGAACGGACCGAAAGTTTGCGCGAATTTTCGAACCCTATTCATTATAATGGACACGAACGTTCGAAATCAAAATTGCTAATTACAACGGCCAATATGCATGTTAATGTCATGTTTTGGGACCCGGGTCCTGCCCCAGGGGACATATATCAATGCAAAAAGAACTTTTAAAAACTAACGTTTTTTTGGGAGCAGTCATTTTAATGATGCATAAAGTGAAAAAAAAAAAAAAGTGAAATTTTCCTTTAAATATGGTACCTGGGGGGTGTCTAAAGTATGCCTGTGAAGTGGCATGTGTTTCCCGTGTTTAGAACTGTCCCTGCACAAAATGACATTTGTAAAGGAAAAAAAGAAGCCATTTAAAACCACTTGCGGCTTTAATGTCATGTCTTGTCCTGGCCACCATACGGCTGAAAATCCTTGAGAAAAATGGCATGGCTACCCCATCACCCCCCCCCCCCCCCCCCCCACCCCAGCCCCTTTGGGTCTTGTATGGATATTAAGGGGGACCCCGCACCCAAAATAAAACCCTATACCTACAATGCCGCGTACACACGAAGGGATTATCCCGCGGGATTGTCCGCTGGACTAAGTCCACCGGATAAGCCCCTCGTGGGTGGGCCTCCGACTGTCTTTTTTTCAAAAAATCCGGCGGACTAAAGTTTTAAGTTTTGTTTTAAAATTATCCCCTGGAATTGGCAGTCCGGCGGACAATACTTCCGTCTGTAGTAGGGTCCGGCGGACCAAAAAGGCCGCATGCTCAGTAGCAAGTATGTCACGTAATCGCTCGGTCTGGTAAAACTATCCTTCGTATTGAAGCTAGCACAATCGTCACGCTGCTGATTCTTTGATATTTTCTTACAGCGGAATTTGTATGTTATCGTGCTTGAAGAATGTTTTTGCCTTGCTGCTTATATATTCACGAAGAGTCCTCCCGAACGTTTTTCTTCCTCATTATTTAGTGAACTTATATATATATATAGAGCGAGATATATCTAGTTCTCGATCTAGATATTTCTCATTATATACACACACACACACACACATATATATATATATATATATATATATATATATATATATATATATATATATATATATATAGATCTCGATATATATATATCTCATATATACATATATATATATATATATATATATATATATATATATATATATATATATATATATATATATATATATATATATATATATATATATATATTTTTTTTTTTTTTTTTTTGGTTTGAAAACGTATTTTGGATTACACATGATTAAATTGGGGAATCAGCAGAGCTTGCCCTTAATTCAGATCTTACCCTCACATTTCCAGCGACTGCACTTGCAGTGCAATTGAAGTTGCACTTTACACTTGTATTGTCAAATGAATGTGCGTTTTGTAAATAACCTCCATATTATTTAGACATGTACCTGCCTACTCCTAAATAAACTATGTTTTTCAATTACAAACACATATAGCATTATTTGGTTTAAATTAAATTACCATTTATTCTGGTTAAAACAAGGGTAAACAAAATAGGAAGGCAACACTGGAGCCACTTTGAGATTTTGTGAAGGCTTTTTGCCCCCACGGCAGACATCAAGTTTGTGAACCCAAAAATCAAGATTGGGCATATTCGATACAATCGATACAATAGGGAGCACAACAAGATTGTCCAGGAATCACACAGACCAGGAACAGCAGCAGATGACATCTATGTCCCCAAGCTGTGGCACTACAACAGCCTGCGTCTTCTGTCAGACCAGACTGAAGCCAGGCAATCACTTCCGACTCTTCCTTGCAGCCTTCCCACCACGCTGCCCTGCAGTCTTCCCTCTACGCTTCCTTGGAGGCTGGACCTCTGGTGGCGGACTTGTGGTAGGAGGAGGAGGAGGAGGAGGAGGAGGAGTTGCTGTCGGGCCTGCATCTGTCAGGCGAGTGGATGCAGTCAGTTCACCCCTCAAACCCCCCTGAAGAGCTGCATAAAATAGGCCCTCACACAGCTGCCGTTGGCCCTTCTCCATTTGCTGCAACCTGCTGGGCAAATAGGTGGCATAGGCCTCTTCCGGATTGGAGGGTCTTCAGAGAACCTTACTCGCCTCCCGAATGAGGGCGAGTGATTCCTCCTCAACGATGGTCATCCTCCTGGGCCTTCTTGTGGCTATGCGCAGGGGAGGAGCTAGACTTCTTACAGTCTGGCTCGTGCTGGGCCCAGCCACCTCCTGGCTCTGGCTGGTCATGGCCTCCTCCTCCATACCACTTGTCCCGGCATCCTCCTGGGTTAGCTCATCCTGTGTCCAAAGAAAATAAAAAATCAAACACATTTTTTTTTGTTTCTGGCCTCCTCAATCAGACAATTGTAAATTTCTTACCGTGCAAATAAATGTGTCCATATATCAAAAAGGCTATCATTTGGACCCCAGCATTTTCCAAGCAGTTCACCAATCTTTTTTTAAGGCATTTTTGCCTACTACTGTATAGTTATATGTATACATATGTAGCACCAGCACTTTTTAGAAGTGGGCGCTATTTTAATATTTGGTTTGTTCAGAATTCTGAGTTCAGGGTGTTAATTGTTTGACATTTTTACGTTGACATCCGTTTGTCTGGCCTGTGCTGGAGTTCTGTCTGGTCCTAGGTGAGGTGAAGCACCTGTGACAGGCTCACAACACAGTCTGGTTGTACACATTATGAGGTTACATTTGCTCGGATACAATCAGTGGGAGCGTCTGGCCCCACTGTGTATTTTGGGAAGCGGGATTTGAGATGCTGAGGTCATGTGTTCAGGCTTGAGCTTCACTTTAGATTCCTGGTTCTGGTCCGCAACAACCCCACAAGTGTTCCTGGGCCCAGGAGTGTCTGCTGGCCCTGGAAGCCGGGTCACCCTGACCAGCCCCAGAGGCCCTTGTTGTCTGTCGTGGGGATCCATCCGTTCCCGAGCCTCAGAACTGGCTAGTTTGAGGCACAGCAATTGAAGGAGGATTCTGAAGTGTCCCCGTGTCCTCTCAGGATTGGAGAGGCATAGCGACTCGTACCGGCGAACACGGGGGAGGGGGCTCTTCGGAAGAGGGCAGTGGGGCTGGCTGCTTTGTTAGGAGCTGAGATGTATGGACACTAGTGAATTGCCATGCCCTACTGTTTTGCTGCAACGGCTGAAAGCTAAACGTAACCTCGGAACTGTTGCAAAAAAACACCCTTTCCTTACAACATAGTGTGTGGCGGACACTTTGCTGGTTCCAAGTCACTTGTTGTTTGCTACATCTGTGGACAAGGGTATATCCAACAGTGAAGTGTCCAGTTGTGAGGGGCTACTCTCTGGCCTTTCTTAATAACCTTTCTTGGGCTGCCAGCAGTTCAGAAGTACCTGAGCTTTTTCACCCATGCCCTCAATTTACAACCGAGACACTGTGTAATGTTTAAACGTTGTTAAATAATCATCCAAAATCTGTCCAAATGAAAGGTGTTTGGAGTATGGATCTCCGCAATTGATGGTTACTAACCTGGGGAACCCCTAGACAATGAATGACAAGCTACAAGAAGCGGGTAATCGGTAAGTCGTGAAAAGACATAGCGGCCTGTTATAGAGTGGGAGTGGAGGTGGTTCCGCATAATAGAATTTATGATTAAAACATACATTTGTAAGCAATTCAAATCTTTACATTTGCAACATTAATATTCACCCAATCACTATTTAGGCAAAAGAATAGATACCTGGCTCCAGCTGGGCGCATCAGTTAGCTCCAAGGTGGAGGGGTCTTCTACTTCCGTAGAAGGCTCAGCTGGGGTGGAGGGAAGAGTGGAGGGAAGGGTGGAGGGGTGGAGGGAAGGGTGGAGGGAAGGGTGGAGGGAAGAGTGACAGTGATTGCCTGGGTTCCATCTGGTCACCTAGAAAACACAGTTGGTTGTAGTACCACAGCTTGGGTACATAAACATCCTCTGCTGCTGCTCCTGATCTGAGTGAATCCGCAATCTTGTTGCGCTCCCGCTTGTACATGTGCCTCAAACTTGAAATTCGGGCTTCAATAAACTTGATGTCTGCGTTGGGGACTCGAGTCTGCACAAAATCCAAAAGTGGCCCCAGTGTTACCTTCCGGACATCCCTATTTCCATATAAGGGGTTTTTGACCTCCCACAGGTTTGTATTTTTTCTGTATAGCGTGATAAATAGTGACAGAAAAGCCTGATCCTTAAAAGGATTTTGACTGGATGTTGACATGTTTCTGTTTTTGTTAGTAATGGCAATACAAAAGACAAAAAAAACAAATGTTACTAAAAACGCACATTCAGTTTTTATTCCTAAAAATGACACAACACACCCACACCCAGCCACCAACAGCCACAACCAGCCACCCACACCCAGCCACACCCAGCCACCCACACCCAGCCACCAACCGCCACACCCAGCCACCCACACCCACCACCCACACCCATCCACCAACACCCCACCCACCCCACCCACACCAACCACCAGCCACCACCAGCCACCAGCCACCAACACCCACAGCCACCAACACCCAGCCACCACACCCAGCCACCCACACCCAGCCACCCACACCCAGCCCCACACACCCAGCCACCACACCCACACCCCACCCAGCCACCCCACCCCCACCCACAGCCACCCAGCCACCCAGCCACCCAGCCACCCACACCAGCCACCAACACCCAGCCACCCACACCCAGCCACCACACCAGCCACCCACACCCACCACCACACCAGCCACCCAACACCAGCCACCAACACCCAGCCACCAACACCCACCCCAACACCCACCCCAGCCACCCAGCCCAGCCACCACACCACCACCACACCCAGCCACCCACCCAGCCACCCCACCCACACCCACCACACAGCCACCCACACCCAGCCACCAACACCCAGCCACACCCAGCCACCCCACCCAGCCCACCCACACCCAGCCACCAACACCCAGCCACCCACACCCAGCCACCAACACCCAGCCACCCACACCCACACCCAGCCACCACCCAACACCCAGCAACACCCAGCCACCAACACCCAGCCACCAGCCACCAACACCCAGCCACCACCCACACCAACAGCCACACCCACACCAACACCCAGCCACCCACCACCCACACCCAGCCACCAACACCACACCACCAACACCACACCCAGCAACACCCAGCCACCAGCACCCACACATGAGTAAAAAATGCAGGCCCAAAACCCAATAAAACACAGTGATGTATCCTAGAAACCCTTACCTTCGTCCAGAGCGCTCGCTACTTCCGTTCGAAAAACACATGGCCGTCAAATAGCCTTATATACACTGCGCACGCTACACTGCGCACGCGTCGAAGTCCGCCTGCGTCCTCCTCGTCGCCCGCCCATGACGTTCCTTGTGACGAGAATTCCCCGCCCCGCTTCCCCTCGTTGCATTGTGGGTGAATAAGTAGATGAAGATGGCGGACACATTATCAGCAAGTAGCGCGGAGGAAAGCCCAGAACCCCAGACATCTGCATTGAGCAGCAGATATAAGGCCACCAATATGGCGTTTGAAGAGATGGTGGAGATGGTGGACATCCTCCAAAGGGAAGATTACGACAGGGAAAATGGCCCCTACCCTCGACCCAACTTACGGAAGGACCAGATTCTTAATACAATTGTCAGCACCCTGGAGCATAATTTCGGCGTACGAAGGGGCAAGGATCAACTGCGCAAGCGATGGTCCGACATTAAATCCAGGGAGCCCGATCAGTACAGGAGAATTAAAAAAGCGATCAAAAAAAGTAAGTCAATGACGTGCGCTACTATGGTTCTATTTGATATCTCGAATCTTTCGAAGATTTTCTTTGAACTCGTACGTGAATCTTGCGAAGATTTTATTAGAACTACGTACGAGTTCTAATAAAGTCTTCGCAAGATTCAAGTACGAGTTCTAATAAAGTCTTCGCAAGATTCACGTGAATCTTGCGAAGACTTTATTAGAACTCGTACGTGAATCTTGCGAAGACTTTATTAGAACTCGTACGTGAATCTTGCGAAGATTTACGTGAATCTTGCGAAGATTTATTAGAACTCGTACGTGAATCTTGCGAAGAGTTTATTAGAACTCGTACGTGAATCTTGCGAAGACTTTATTAGAACTCGTACGTGAATCTTGCGAAGATTTTATTAGAACTCGTACGTGAATCTTGCGAAGACTTTATTAGAACTCGTACGTGAATCTTGCGAAGATTTTATTAGAACTCGTACGTGAATCTTACGTGAATCTTGCGAAGATTTATTAGAACTCGTACGTGAATCTTGCGAAGACTTTATTAGAACTCGTACGTGAATCTTGCGAAGAGTTTATTAGAACTCGTACGTGAATCTTGCGAAGAGTTTATTAGAACTCGTACGTGAATCTTGCGAAGAGTTTATTAGAACTCGTACGTGAATCTTGCGAAGACTTTATTAGAACTCGTACGTGATTCTTGCGAAGACTTTATTAGAACTCGTACGTGAATCTTGCGAAGAGTTTATTAGAACTCGTACGTGAATCTTGCGAAGATTTTATTAGAACTCGTACGTGAATCTTGCGAAGATTTTATTAGAACTCGTACGTGAATCTTGCGAAGATTTTATTAGAACTCGTACGTGAATCTTGCGAAGACTTTATTAGAACTCGTACGTGAATCTTGCGAAGAGTTTATTAGAACTCGTACGTGAATCTTGCGAAGACTTTATTAGAACTCGTACGTGAATCTTGCGAAGACTTTATTAGAACTCGTACGTGAATCTTGCGAAGACTTTATTAGAACTCGTACGTGAATCTTGCGAAGACTTTATTAGAACTCGTACGTGAATCTTGCGAAGACTTTATTAGAACTCGTACGTGAATCTTGCGAAGACTTTTTGAAATTTCGTTTGTCATTAGAAAGTTGGTTGAGTTTACCTGGCTGTGGGTTATTTGACTTGTAAGGTTATGTATTATTGTCAGGATACATAGTATTGCTACTGTAGTAATGGTTTTGTGGGTAACTCACACAGGGACTCCAGAGGATGGTTTGGGGGGGGGGGGGGGGGCTACATCTGTTAAGCAGGGTGTCCAGCTACAAATTCAAAATAAATGGTCAGCATCTACAAATACTGTAGCTGCTGACTTTTAGAATAAGTACACTCACCTGTCACAGGGTCCAGCGCCCTCAGCACCCGAGGCCAAACCGTCCCTTGGATGCTGCAGCCACCATCTTTGATATTGGAATCAGGAAATTAATCTTTGCAGCTTCACTTCCCGGTTCCCTATTGGGCATGCGCCAGTTGTGCAATGCAATAGGACTGGTCCGCGCTAGCTCTGGGACCCCTGTGTGTCCCAGCAGACAGCACGGTGGGACGGGATGTGGTGTATACTTCTGTGGGAGTCTAGGGCCGGATGTGTCTGCAAATACCTGCCTTACACAGGTATCTGCAACCCCTCCCCCCTAAAAGGTTCCAAATAAGACACCGGAGGGGTGCAGGGATCCAATGAGCGGAAGTTCAACTTTAGGGTTGAAGGCCGGTTTAAGTATTGGAGTTGGATTAGATAGGGATTTCAATTATGTATTCAAGTAGGATCTTGTAACAAACTGCTAATAATTGGACACCACTTTGAAACAATGTTTAATATTCATATTTCGCCACGCAAATATCAGTGTGATTAAAAGTGTACCTTTGTGTTCCATTCCCATAGGGGGCAAAAGACTCAGACCTCACTCAGGACATCCCAGGACCTCCCGGCCTCACCAGCCTAATTGGGCAATTAGCCCAAGCCCACGCGGGGATGTGGAGGAAGAAGAGGTGCTTGAAGTGGAGCACATCTGCACCCCACCAAGTGAGTGTCTGAGAACACAGATTGAGCTACTAAATTCATGTCTGCATGTTTTTGACCTTTTTTTTTCTTTGGTTTTATCTACCCAACTTTTAGGTGATGATCTGGTTGTGGAAGGCCAAGCTGCGGAGCCGTTTTCCTCAGACAGTGCCCACAGGCTTATTGGGCAGATCATGGCCTGGAATCTGCAGCTGGAAACCATGCAAAAGCAGATGGAACTCATGCAGGACCAGATGGCCACCATGCAGCAGGGAATGAAGGACATGATTGATGTTTTGGGGAGAATCTAATACCCCTTTTTCAGTTCAAAGCATCAATCATGTCCTTCATTCCCCTTTTAATATGCGATTTTTCTTCAAGTTGAGAGGCCAAAATTTGAATATGCACATGGTGTGTCAACATGTGCTATGTGCCATCATGGGATCTCAATGTACGCATTTTGTGTTTGAAACCCCTTCATCATAATGCTAGTAGGTGAGAGGAAGGGGTTTCACACACAAAACACGTCCATTGATTCCCCATGATGGAAGATAGCACATGTTGACACTACCCATTTGGAATTTCAAATTCTGTGCATATTCAAAATTTGGCTTCTACTGTACATGGGTGACATCAACCAGTTGAACTTTGTAAGTTCCATAGTTTTATATAGTGTAAATATTTGTAAAAAAGAACTAAGGTTTTAAATATTTTAAACCATGTTTTAATTTTTTGAAAAAAAAAACAAAAAAAAATAAATAAATAAATATCTGATAAATCCCCCAAAAAAATAAAAAATATTTCCGAAAAAATCCGTAAAAAAAATGTCATTACCCCAAAAAAAAAAAAAGGAAAAATAATATAATAAAAATCAACCAAAAAAAAAAAACCAAAATGGAAAATGTTTGGATGTGCACTGTAATAAAAAAAAAAAAAATGTTTGCACAAATTAAACAATATGTGTGGCTGCTTCTTTTTCAATACTACCAGTTTGACCAAAAAAAATGTTGTGGTTCATTGACAAAGGGGCTTATTTAATAAAGGCAAAACACGTTTTGCACTATAATAAGTGCACTAGGACAACATATAAAACAGCTAAAAAGAAAAGCAAACAATACGAAAACCACAATATTTTTTTCTGAAATCAATGTATTTATTTGATAACAAAAAAAAATTGTTTAAGGTTCTGCTGCCATTGCAATGGCCCCCCTACCATTAAAATAAGTGACATATCTGTCTCGCACTTGCTGTGCTGATTGGGGGGCCAAGCCAAGACGGCGATTATCCAGCCCTGTCATCTCGGGCTCCACTCCGGCCTCAGGTCCAATGGGTAGCATGTAGCTGGCAGAATGCTTCCGTAGGTAATTATGCATTATGCAGCAGCTCAGAATTATTGTGTTCATTTTGTACTCTGCCAGATGGAGAGAAGTCAACATCAATCGGAAACGGTTGGCCATAATGCCGAAGGCATTTTCAACCACCCTTCTTGCTCTGGCCAACCGAAAATTAAAAACCCTCCTCTCAGGGGTGAGGGATCTTTGGGGAAATGGCCTCATCAGGTGTTCACCCAGACCAAACGCCTCGTCTGCTATAAAAACAAAGGGGAGTCCCTCCACATTCTCCGCATCTGGTGGCAGCTCCAGGCCACCAGTCTGGAGACGACGGCAGAACTCCGTCTGGTTAAAGACTCCTTCATCAGACATCCGGCCGTTTTTCCCCACATCAACATAAAGGAAGTCATATTGTGCCGACACCACCGCCATCAACACAATACTATGGAACCCCTTATAGTTCCAATAGTAAGACCCCGAATGGGGTGGGGGCACAATTCTGACATGTTTGCCGTCAATCGCCCCTCCGCAGTTGGGAAAGTCCCAACGGGCAGCAAACTGGGAAGCCACAGTCTGCCATTCCTGTGGCGTGGAAGGACACTGTGGAGTCAAACCGAAAGATACAATTATAAGTAAATACAAGCCAAAACCCCAAAATAAATCCAAGAAATTAACAAACAATTTAGAGCAACATATGTATTTTTTTAAGTAGTCCTTGAAAAAAAAACAAAAAAAAGAAAGATAAGGGCCAATTCTCTGATTGATGACCCCTCTGATGGCCCAGAGAAGATAATAATGGGGATGTGGGTGGGGAGTAATTAATTAGAAGGTCACCCACTACACATGAAGTACATTTAACAAGGTGGGGGGGTGGGGGGGAATTAATTATAAGGTCACCCACTACACATGAAGTACATTTAACAAGGTGGGGGGGGGAATTAATTATAAGGTCACCCACTACACATGAAGTACATTTAACAAGGTGGGGGGGGGGAATTAATTATAAGGTCACCCACTACACATGAAGTACATTTAACAAGGTGGGGGGGGGGGAATAATTAATTATAAGGTCACCCACTACACATGAAGTACATTTAACAAGGTGGGGGGGGGGATTAATTATAAGGTCACCCACTACACATGAAGTACATTTAACAAGGTGGGGGGGGGGGGGGGAATTAATTATAAGGTCACCCACTACACATGAAGTACATTTAACAAGGTGGGGGTGGGGAATTAATTATAAGGTCACCCACTACACATGAAGTACATTTAACAAGGTGGGGGGGGGGGGAATTAATTATAAGGTCACCCACTACACATGAAGTACATTTAACAAGGCGGGGGGGGGGAATTAATTATAAGGTCACCCACTACACATGAAGTACATTTAACAAGGTGGGGGGGGAATTAATTATAAGGTCACCCACTACACATGAAGTCAATTTAACAAGGTGGGGGGGGGGGGGAATTAATTAGAAGGTCACCCACTACACATGAAGTACATTTAACAAGGTGGGGGGGGGATTAATTATAAGGTCACCCACTACACATGAAGTACATTTAACAAGGTGGGGGGGGGAGGGGCAAGGTGGGGGGGGGGGGGGGTGAGGGGCAAGGGTGGGGGGGGTGAGTAAAGCAGTACAATGGAGCTGTTAAGATACATTTTTGTTCTAATAAAGGGACTAGGCTATGGGTGTTTATGGGCCCAAGATTCCATGCTGGGGAGGTTGGTGCAAGCAAATATGCATGTGGCCCACTAAACAATAAATTCAAAAGCAATTTCTAAAAGTGAACCGCCAAAAAAAAAACAATAATACAATTTCAAAATGCTGGCATGAATAGGGGACATTCATAGAATAGTCCTATCATGGTAATTAGCTAATGATGAAATTGATGCACTTCATTAGCAAACATACAAGACATATGTAATTTGAAATGAGAAAACTTACCTTAATGTATTCCTCCTGCAGGACGTGAATAATGGCAGAACAGGTCTCTGGAATAATGATCCCCAGAGCCTGGGGGGAGATGCCTGTCGTGAACTTGAGGTCCTGCAAGCTTCTCCCCGTCGCCAAGTAAGGCAACGTGGCGACTAGCCTCTGCTCCGGAGTGATGGCTTGCCGCATGCAGGTATTCTGCCTGCTGATAAAAGGGGACAGCGAAGCCAACAGGCGGTGAAAAATGGGGTCCGTCATCCTGAGATAATTCCTGAAATCATCAGGATTATTCTCACGGATCTCACGGAGCAAAGGCATGTGGGACAATTGGTCACGCTGGCGCAGCCAATTCTTCGTCCATGAACTCCTCCCCACCCTGTTCATGGACGGGACTCGGGCCAAAGTGTTAACCGCAACACCGAGCCCCAGCACAGCACGAACTCGTTCCCGAGCACGTCCACACTCCATGGCTTCAAAACGGTCAGCTGATCAAACAAAAAAACTCAACTGAAGGCACTGAAGAACAGCAAGGCCTATAAAGAACGACCTGAAGAACTGGAACAAGCGGACCAGAACGGCCTGAGAACAGGTAGGAACTGATCCACACGCACTGAAAGACAGATACAAACCTCACAAGCACAAACTGAACGGCAGAAGCGAGCGAATTAAGCAGAAGTCTGAGAAGCGCGAATCGTCTCTAACCAAACGTCAACTAACACGAGATACACACGAGATTAGTTAACGGTGCCCAAAGGGTGTTGTTTTGGATCTTGAGCTTCCTTTTTATAGTCCCGTCGTACGTGCTGTACGTCATCGCGTGAACCGCCGGACTTTTAGCGTGATCGTGTGTGGTCCAGTCCGTTCGCTTTTTAGTCCGCCGAATACAGCTGGAAAGTCCGGCGGATTGTACGCCGGACTAGGTCCGGCGGGAAAAGTCCCTTCGTGTGTACGCGGCATTACTCTTGGTGGGCGCAGGAATGGGCCCTGCTGTGAACTATTAGATCAAGATTTGTAATTACACGCCCCTGTTAAACAGGGGCTGAAAAATTGTGCCTTAGGCATTGGTGCTGGTGCCACAACACTGCAACCCCTCACAGATACTGTACTCTGAGCACAGCAATGAGACCTGTTGCAAAGCATTGCCTAAAAATTGTAATTACACGCCCCAACAGGGGCTGAAAAATTGTGCCTTAGGCACTGGTGCTGGTGCCACAACACTGCAACCCCTCACAGATACTGTACTTGGAGCACAGCAGTCACACCTGTTGCGAAGCATTTTTTTAAAAAATTGTAATTACACGCCCCTGTTATACGGGGGCTGAAAAATTGTGCCTTAGGCACTGGTGTGGTGGCATGGATCATTGAGGAGGAGGAAGAGGATAGTCAGTGAACATAACAGGACAGTCACTCAGCATCAGCATAGGCAGTCTTGAAGGGATGTGACATTATAAATTATTCAGTTATATCCGCTTCAGGTGCCTGGTAGCTGGTGGTGATCCAAGACTGATTCATTTTTATGAAGGTCAGTCGATCAACCGAGTCGGTGGACAGGCGCACCCTGTGATCGGTGACAAATCCTCCAGCAGCACTGAATGTGCGTTCGGAAAGAACGCTGGATGCAGGACAGGCCAGTATCTCAATTGCATACTGTGCAAGCTCTGGCCAGTGATCCATCCTCAGGACCCAGTAAGCCAGAGGATTTTCGGTGGGAAAGGTGTCCAAGTCTGACCTTGCCCCTAGGTATTCCTGCACCATGTATATCAGACGCTGGCGATGGTTGCTGGAACCGATCATACCTTGGGGCTGCGGACTAAAAAATTGTCTGAACGCATCGGTCAGACGTCCACCTTCCCCACCGCTCCTTCTGCTACTGACCGAAGCCTCAGCAACTCGTCGTCCAGGACCAGGAGTTTGTAACCTCCCAGTTTCTGGAAATGCGTTGCACAGACCTTTCTGCAAGGCCTCCCTGAGATGTCTCATCCTCTGCTCCCTCTGCGACGGCAAGATAAGGTCCGCAACCTTACCCTTGTACCGTGGATCAAGGAGAGTGGCCAACCAGTAATGGTCCCTATCATTCATCCGAAGAACACGAGGATCCTTCCGCAGGCTTTGCAGGATCAGGGAGGCCATGCTACATAGGTTAGCTGAGGCATTCGGTCCGGAGTCTTCTGGGTCACTGAGGATGACATGATCGCCAGCCACCTCCTCCCAGCCACGTACAAGTCCACTGGTTTGTTGGGACTGTACATCATCCCTAAAAGACTGCTGCTGCTGATGCTGAGTGCCAGGCTCCACCTCCATGCTCACACAATCCTCCTCCACCTCATCCTCTTCCTGTGTGATGGGTGGGACAGAAGGAACACTGTCTGGATAAAGGGGGCCTTGAGAGGCAAGGAAGTCCTCCTCTTCCTGCCTCTGTTCTGCCTCAAGTGCCCTGTCCATTATCCCACGCAGCGTATGCTCCGGAGGAAGAAGAAGAGGAGGTAAGGAAACGTGGGAAGTGTAGAGTTACCCTTTAAGATTTAATAGTATTGTAACAAAGATGTTTTTCTGTTTCTCTGTAGAAACTCACTGTAAATTCTGTTTATCTCACACTCACACATTTCCATAACAAGTTTTAGTTCTCATGGCTTCTAGTAACGGGTCTGCTTCCCATAACAAGTAGGCTATATTATCAAAACATACCGAGAATCTTATCAAGCACATATATTGCATGAGACATTTTTAGAGTAAATATGATGTTGAGTCCGAAAGAAGAAATATTATGAATCTTGCAGATCAATATTGAATTGTATAACAGAATGCTTAAATGCTTGAATGTGATTGGTTGTTCAATTGCGTTCTTCCCCCTTTTTTGTATTGTATATGCTCTGTGAAACGGAAGTAAAGGCATCTTTTTTCAAACCTCATACGGTGTATGGTGTCTGATTATCTGTCCGGACAGACAGGGATATTTTCCATTGACCGCCAAAGTCCAATTGAGAGGGGCTATTGCGGAGGGGCTGATTCAGAGGACCTTACAGATGGTACCAGAATAAGTGGGGTACATTACAGGTAAGCTTTCTTTAAAATTACTTGTTCAAAGTATTTTTGAACAGCTTACTCTGTCAATGTTATAACCCGTTGCATTATACCTCTCAAGGCATAATTGATTAATTTATTTTGATTAGCTTGCCTGAGAGATAGGGACATTAGAATTTTAATACAGCTCGCTCATAGATAGGAATGCCTGCTGTGCTGCCTAAATTGGGGCAGGCGCCAGGGTTCCGAGTATTGTAATACAGCTCGCTCATAGATAGGAATGCCTGCTGTGCTGCCTAAATTGGGGCAGGCGCCAGGGTTCCGAGTATTGTAATACAGCTCGCTCATAGATAGGAATGCCTGCTGTGCTGCCTAAATTGGGGCAGGCGCCAGGGTTCAGGGTATTAATATAAAAGGACGGTATCAGGATCAAAATATAGGGGACAAGGATACTTGCTAAAATTGCCCAGGATCCCTCCCATATATTGTATTAATACCATACCATAGCAGGTTCAAAACCTTGTTTTTAACCAGAAGGACTGGTCATTGGAAACCCCTAAATCATTTAAACACTTAATGTCAGGACCTTGTCCTAAGTGTTTTTTTGGCAGGACGCTGCCCTAATTGTATAACAGGTCTGTTATTTGTGTATGAGGGATCAAATACTTATTTGGTTGCTAGTATTCCCGGAGGTTATTACCAGGTTTAATATACATAATACTTTTGTGTTCCAGGAGGGTCTTTGATACATCATGACAACAGGGACGTTGTAACATTTTTCTGGGGTAATACATGGATTGGTGAGGCTAACTTTTGATCAAAACATGCTATGTGAATAATTCCTTTTGCCACTGACATCTTTTGCGCAGGGGAAGTCAGGTGCAAATTTTGGATATTTTGGCGTTTTGCCAACAAGGGTTCAAATGCTAATATCTCACCAACCGTAACGGATAGTGGGGAATTGTTTGCGGCATTAGTATTACAGCAATTGAAAGTACTGTTTAAACCTGTTGGCACTTTGCCAAGAAATTTGAAATATAAATAAAAATTGTTTGGTTATAAGAATAAGGAAAGTAATAACGTACAAAGCTTACTTATAAGCAGGGGAACCTCTGGCCAGAGGGAGTCTTTTTTTGGCATTTTGCCAAGAAATAAAAAAAAAACGTTTTAATTTCGAGAAGCTTTAACTGTTAAAGGTGTCATAGGTACTATTGAATGTGGAACGGGTGAAACTTTTGTGGCTTGTCCTAAGTCATTAACTGTATGTTCTGCAGCTGATGTGTATAAATAGAGTATAAAATAAGATAAAGTATAAGAATTGTAAACATGGGAAATCTGCCGGGAAAGGGAGGTTCGGAAGGTAAGCCGGATCAGCCCACTCCTTTAGATTTCGTGTCTGGAAACTATGGAACATATTATACTGAACCCTTCTGGAAAAACATATTGACCAGAGCACATGCTCTACAAATTGCGGGGCTAAGTGACTGGGGACCATGTTCTGCAGAGGAATGGGAAGAAGTCACTAAAATTTGTAGCCAACATAAGCAGTATAATTATCCACCGTTTCCTTATGATAAAGAATATATGACTGAATGTTATAAAATGTGGTGTAAAGCATTGAAAAATTATAAGAAGCAATTCCCTCATCCATTAGAGAAGCCTCATCCTTCCTTAGACAAGCCTCCTAAAAAACCAACACTTGCCTCTGCCCCTGTCCAACCCCTTTGTTATGACATAGGGGATACAGAGGATTATGTGCCAGTACCTCCGCCACCCCATGCGGCCCATGTTTGCCCTAAGTGGCAAACCCTGACCCTGACCCCCCCACAGTTTGTGGATGATGTAAAGAAAAGGGCCTCCTCCAGATTTTTTAATACCAAAGGAGGACTATTCGCCCAGACCTCAGGGACTCCCACCCCCATGCTCCCAGCCTTTGATAATTCCACGTTGCAAACACAAGAATACCCAAATCAAAGCTGTTTTCATTGTGGAGACCCCTCCCATTGGAAAAAAATATTGTCCGCACAGAAGAAACACCCAGGGAAATGGACAGGGTAGGTTTCAAAGGACAGGGTGGAGTGTTTCCAGAGGCAGATATCAGCGTAAATTTCCCAATTATCAAAAACAACAATATCCTTCTCCAAGACAACAAAGCCGCCCCCTGCAACCTGAACAATACACCCAAAACCAACCCCCCCCACCTGGCCGCCGCCGAACGCAACCAAAATATAACCGTCCTGTAATCAAGGCGGCCTCCCCGAGAGAATGGCCAGAACCCAGAATCACTGTCGAATTAATTCAAATGGATTGGCCAGGGTACAATGATAACAACCCTCGCAATAACCCCTTTCATCAACATCCATAAGGAGTACCCGGAATAGATTCCCTCCTTGGTAATGCATTACTTCTCTTCCCACTGGAAAACACTTCCGCAGGTAGTCCTTAAAGTTGAGGGATGGGTGGTATGTTTTTTTTAGTGGACACAGGGGCTAGCACGAGTTGTCGTAATGACACCCGTTTTATCAAAAAAAAAAAAAAAAAAAAAATTGTACCGAGGGCTGCTCCACTCTATGGGAATTAATGGGATTGATGTTACACACAAACATTTGCCATCCTCACTGACTGCCCCTTATGTCTAAAGGGAAGAGACCTCATGTCTTCATTAGGGGTAATGTTAAATTGTTAAATTTGACCTACAAGGGGGAATGACTGCCAAATCATCAACATGTGACTTGACTATGCCAAAAAAAGAAAAAAAAAAAGAAAAATTACATTTTACTTTATGACCATACAAGCAGCATTAGAGACTCACCCGATATGGGAAAAGTCAAAGACAGATGTAGGACATGTCAAATGCACTCCTTATGTCCCTACTGCAAACCAAACATCACACCTTTTCTTTCAGAAACAATACCACCGTCATGCTGACGAAGTATAGAGTACACCACTGATCACCACAAACATGCAGTAAAGAAAGCCAGCGGCGAGTGGAGGCTAGGGGGATTTGAGGGGGGTGAACAAATGTATTTAACCACTTCCACCAATAGTCTCAAACATCACAGGAATTTTTATAAACATCCCCGCTTCCTCCAACTCCAGGGTACTAGACTTTCAATGCTTTCTTTAGCATTGATGTTCACAGGGATTTCCAAAGGATCTTTGCCTTTGCCTGAGGCTCGAGCTCGGGGCCGACTGACTTGGGCCTGTCTTCCTCAAGACTTTGTGGACAGTCCTGCAGCATTTCCCATGGTGTTAAAACTAACCCTGGATGACTGGGTGCTCCCACAGGGATCAGTACTCCTGCAATATGTAGATGACCTACTGTTATGTAGTGAGAGCGGGCACAGTGTGCAGAAGACTCTGAAAGCCTGATGACTCACTTATCTCTTAAGGGTCACTTGGTGTCTCGCAAAAGAGATCCAGTGGTGCGGGGAGAGGGTGGAATACCTAGGATGTATTATCTCAGGCGGGACCAAGCAAGTGTCCCCAAAAGGAGTCAAGACTCTGACCTGTCTCGACCCCAAAGATAAGGCAGCGCTCCTATCTTTTATCACTTGGCTCTATTGTCTACTGCAGGCAGTGGATCCCAGATTGTTCTTTTTATGATTCAATCCTTGCACCCCTCTACTGCAGCCACTGCCCCCAAGCAGGTGTTACACTGAGGAAATAACACGTACCTTATTACAGTCTTTGGCCAGTGCTCCAGCACTGGGTTTACCAGATCATAAGAAATCCTTTGTGCTTTACTGTATAGTCAGGGGCCCTGCGCTGGCTGCCGTACTGGCCCAAGCGCATGGCACCCACTACCGACCCGTGGCTTATCTATCCAAAAAACTCCCCGTTCAAATTCAAGGACTGCCAGCTTGCCTACAAGCTGTTACTGCCTGTGGCAGTAAACATGACAGTAAAGGAAACATCCAAAATCACTTTAGGAACTGATACTACATTGTACACAACACATACTGTAGTACACCTTTTACAAAACATTTCTACATCTACTGACTACATAAATGTTTTTTTTTGACGGCAGCTGTTCTAAGCGATACTGTATGCTGTATTAACTTTACCAGACATAATATAAGAACCGAAACCACTAGCAGCGACTTCAGACCAACAGGCAGAGCTCTATGCTATGACACATGCCTGTCAATTACTCAAAGGACAAAAAGTAAACATTTACACTGACAGTAGATACACTTTTGGGGTCTTTTAGGCCCGCGGGTACAAGACAGCGGATAATAAGCAAATCTCAAATCAAGTCAGGGTAGAGGATTTATTAAGTGCACTCCACACTCCACTTACCCTTAAAAAAAAAAAAACAAAAAAAAAAAAAAAAAAAAAAAAATGTATTAATGTCATAAAAGTAATAGGTCTTTCCTATGACAAATCTGATATTACTAAGGGAAACAACTTAAGAGTCAGCAGACAAAATTACTGCTAAGGAGGCAATCAACCCTCCAATTGTTTTCTACAGATTTTTCGTCCCCAAGTTTCCCAGCCCGAGCCAGAAGAATTGTCTGACATTACCTGTTGGGAGTCACAAGGTTTGACACACAACCCGGACGGCTTGTGGTCAAACAAGGAGGGGATCATAGGTATTCCAGAAACAGTAGCTCCTTTGATAAGAAAACCCTTAAGCCACTTGCTTAACTTGTGTCCAGAATAATGTTCAGGGACACATAGGCCCATTAAAAGACTTACAAGGGACACATAGGCCCATTAAAAGACTTACAGATTGATTTGACACATATGCCCAAACAGAAAGGTAATATCAAATATTGCGTAATAATACTCCAGTTTGCCATTTTCCCTCATGGCCGGAAGTTATTCCCGTAACAGGAGAGACCGCAGGGATGAATAGAAACATTAAAGACAGGACTGTCCCCCTTTTGAGATCCTTATGGGAAGACCCGCTCAAAAAGCCCCTAAGATAGGCGAGGAATCTAACTTATATTCCTTACAGGAAGAGTACGTGAAATATCTGGTAAGTAGCCCTGCTGAAACTTATGACAAGGTTGCTGTCACCTTTCTTCCTCTTTCCACAGAACCAACACATCCTTTCGTCCCGGGGGATGAAGTACTGATCAAACAACTTGCAGTCCGCAAACAACCAGGCCCCCGTCTTCCAAGGTCCATTTGAAGTCCTCAATGTCTCCAGGACAGCAATACTGACGGATCAAAGCCTGCAATGGATCCATGCATCAAGGTTGAAGAATAGCCCACAAATAAAGGAGACAGGGAAGGAAATGGAGGAGCCCCACAAGAAGAGACTCAGCCACTACTGTCCCATGCCCCCTCTCACAAAACCCCCAAACCATTCTTACCATAGACTTTCCCCGTGAGCCAAGAAAATGCACCACCTGGACAATTTCTGTTTTCAATTAGAATGACCATCACTGTATTCTTGCTCTTATTTTTTGGGTGTTGGCTAAACTCCTCGTGCGGGATGGGTGAGGATACTGTTGTAGTGAATGCCAGAGCAACATACATAGAAAGGAGTCATACTTATCCACAGGCCGACATTTAGTCCCTATGGTTGGAAGGCCTATCACCCTAGAGCAGTTACTAAATACCACCCAGGAAGTCCCTGTTATAAACACCACTCCCACGGGTTAGCTACTTTTAATATCCTGGACCCTGATGAAAGGATAGGTAACATGTCCCTATATGACATATGTAAATGTGTAAGGGGATCCAACAATCCACGGGTTACTGAATGGATAAACAGCACACACATGGACAGCCCCTGGATAAGGCAAGGTGGAGATGGAGATTCCCTCTCTGGGGGATTGGAAGTGTTTAGTGGGATTAAGGTCAAGACTTAGCCCCCCCAAAGTGGTTCAAGCCCCTCATGTTCCCCACGGATGGATGGTCTGTTGTGGACTATGGTGCCATACCACCGTCCCTTACCCTATGGACAGAAAAACTTCAGGTTGGTGTACTTTTGTGGAAATGATCCCTCTAATGGGGACCACAGGGTCAGACACACTTGTGTCCATGAAACCTGCCCACGGTCACCTTGAATTTGGCAGACCCAAGAGGGAATTAACCACTTGGTGAGACAAAATTTTTGCATCCTTCGGTGGGGTGGGCGTATACAATGCCCTCACAAAGGTAGATGGATTTGGGATGTTAATGGACTTATGGATGAATGCCACAGCAATAGATATAGGATTACTCAATGAAGAACTTAGGAAGGTATTATTTGAACAAGAGGTAATTAAACAAAGGCAAGAACGAATGATGATGGTTCTTACAGGGCTGTGTGACCTAACCGGGGATAAAACCCTATGCTGCACATACATGAACAATCTTACAAAGCCGTCTGAAGATTTAGAAATCCTAGACTATTATGACATTATGTCACAATGAAGAAAGGGTAAAATTGCAGGACCAAATGAGACGTATGGGGGACTCATGGAATCCCTTTTCAGGTGTAGGAGGATGGTTCGGTTCTATATGGGAAAACATTATGAATTTCTTTAAGAAAGCGGGTATTATACTTCTCATGATACTTATTTTAGCTCTGGCAATATATGTGACAATAAAATTAGTGTTCTGCCTGATAAGTAAAGTAGCGAAATCTACGAACCTAGTTGATAAGTCTGAAACAGCCATGACCATGTTCAAGGCAGGATATAGGTGGTACAATGAGTGATCAGCGGAGACTTCTTAAAGTCTCCTATGATCAAAGGAGGGATTGTAAGGAAACGTGGGAAGTGTAGAGTTACCCTTTAAGATTTAATAGTATTGTAACAAAGATGTTTTTCTGTTTCTCTGTAGAAACTCACTGTAAATTCTGTTTATCTCACACGCACACATTTCCATAACAAGTTTTAGTTCTCATGGCTTCTAGTAACGGGTCTGCTTCCCATAACAAGTAGGCTATATTATCAAAACATACCGAGAATCTTATCAAGCACATATATTGCATGAGACATTTTTAGAGTAAATATGATGTTGAGTCCGAAAGAAGAAATATTATGAATCTTGCAGATCAATATTGAATTGTATAACAGAATGCTTAAATGCTTGAATGTGATTGGTTGTTCAATTGCGTTCTTCCCCCTTTGTTTGTATTGTATATGCTCTGTGAAACGGAAGTAAAGGCATCATTTTTTCAAACCTCATACGGTGTATGGTGTCTGATTATCTGTCCGGACAGACAGGGTTATTTTCCATTGACCGCCAAAGTCCAATTGAGAGGAGAGAAGGGGGCTGTAGTGCTGGGAGTGTACTTCTTTCGAAGGTCCAGCAGCTGGGGCAGGGAAATTTGCCTGCTACAATCGGACGTCGGTGTACTGCAAGTACTTGGTTGTGACACACCTAATTCTACACCTTCAGTCCTCTCAGAGCAGCTTCAGAGAGGACTGAAGATATAGTGGGGATGGAGATCCCAGCTGAGGAGCAAGGAGAGGTCCGCTTTGTTCTTTGGTGTGGGTCTTTTATGTGTGCTTGCCAACGAGCTGCATGGCAGGTCGACATATGTCTGCTCATGCTTGTGGTGCCCAAGCGGCTGATGTTTTGGCCACGCGAGATACGCTTGAGACAAATATTGCAAATAGCAGTGGTGCGATCTGATGCACTCGTCTCAAAAAAGGCCCACACCAAAGAACTTTTGTGATAACGTGCAGAGGCAGCGCCCTGCACAGGCAGAGCTCTGCGGTGTGATACAGTTGCTGTGCTGGCCTCTAGCTGGCCTCCAGGGGGCATCCTGCCTCGTTGGACATGTGACGCCGCATCCTCCTCCTCCTCCTCCTCTCTCCCTTCAGGCACCCACGTGGAGTCAGTGACCTCATCATCCCCTCCCTCTTCACCACTAGAGCAAACCTGGCAGCAAGCTGCAGCTGGTGGAACAGTACTGCCAGATTGCTGTCCTTCAGCATCCCCTCTCTCTGCGCGCACACTACTGCCTTCCTCAAGCTGGGTATCATCATCCGAGCCTTTGAATCGTTGGGCATCCTCCTGGAGCATGTACACAACACTGTGCTCAAACAGTTCGGGGGACTCCTCAGGAGGACATGGTGGGTCTAGGGAAGGGGTGGCTGATGATGCCATTGAGTACGCGTTGGCAGCTGCTCTGCCAGTACCCTGAGCCTGGGTGAGACAGGATGAGGAGGATGAGGAGGGCTTGGTCATCCATTCTACCAAGCCTTCGGCATGATGCGGCTCAACATGTCCAGCTGCCGAAAACAAAGACAAGTGTGTCCCATGGCCACGTGCTGATGACGATGCACGACCACGTCCACGACCAGCACTGTTGTCTCTAGAAACAGAGCCTGCTTGCCCTGTGTTCTTGCCTCGGCACGGTCTGCCTCTCCTTGGCGGTCTTCCAGCCATTGTAGTCGGTAGTGTATATAGTATAAAAAATAGAGCTCCTATGTGTGCTCACAACACACTGTAGGTCCTATGGGTGCTGACACTAACACACTATAGGTACTATGTGTGCTGCTGTCAAGAAAATATAGGAGCTATGTGTGCTGCCACAAACACACTATAAGTCTTATGGGTGCTGCTGACACAAAGACACTATAGGTACTATATGTGTGCTGCTGACAAGAAAATATAGGAGCTCTGTGTGCTGCCACTAACACACTAGAAGTCCTATGGGTGCTGCTGACACAAAGACACTATAGGTACTATATGTGTGCTGCTGACAAGAAAATATAGGAGCTCTGTGTGCTGCCACTAACACACTAGAAGTCCTATGGGTGCTGCTGACACAAAGACACTATAGGTACTATATGTGTGCTGCAGACAAGAAATAATAGGAGCTCTGTGTGCTGCCACTAACACACTAGAAGTCCTATGGGTGCTGCTGACACAAAGACACTATAGGTACTATATGGATGGGACAGAAGGTTGGGACAGAAGTTGGGGTGCAATGCTGTGCTAACAGCACTGCGGTTGGTGCTACTGCAATACTGTACTAACAGTACGCACACACCAGACTAATCCCCAGCAGCAGCTAATAACACACTAACTGTGCAATCAGCAGCAATGAATGATCACTAATGATGAATGACTCAGGTAGCAATGGTTTAGCAAAGAAATAGCAATCAAGCAAAGACAGAATCAGCAGACTGCTCTCTCCTAAAGCCGGAACACATGTGACCGGGGCCGACGGCGTGGCGGCCTTTTAAATGGTGGGGCGTGTACTAAAGCCCCTGAGCTTTAATTGGCTACAGGCTTCCTGCCTGTAGCCAATTATTGCTCTCCTAGTTTCCGGCGCTGTGATTGGCCAAGCATGCGGGGTCACAGTGCATGCTTGGCCAATCATCAGCCAGCAATGCACTGCGCCGGCCGCAATGCATTGCGGGGCCGCTCGCATCACACGAATGTGATGCGAACAGCCCAAATAGTTCTGGGCTCGCCGAGCGAGCAAACGCCCGGTGCTCGATTCGAACGTGGGTTCGAATCGAGCACCGGGCCCATCCCTACTCAAGGAATACTAATTTAGAACTGTTATCCATATTAACATGGAACTGTCACTATTGTAATCTTGCCACTTGTTTGATTATATTGGCAAGCACTTCTTACACGTGGACTTTAGACACGAATTGCTTATTATATATTTTTTTTTCACTATATTTGTGATTCACTTTTATTAATTTATTTATTATTTATTAATTTGAGAAATCTCATCAATAGCGCTGCTACAAAATTCTCTTTGGAAGCACTAAGTTGGGTCCACCCTATTATTTTGTACGTTTCCATGAAAAGAAATAATACATTTATGGGAAAATGTCTGTATATATGAGAAAAACATGCAATTAAGAAAAAACATGCATGCATGCACTCGTGCATTTTCCACCACTTAGATGGAAATAGTCTGAAGCCTCCCCATATATGTGACAATAAAGGAAAATTTATTATCAAATACTTACCGTAATTTTCCTTTCCTGATGGACTCCATGGCAGCCTACGTGTGGGTTAACCCCGCCTTCTCTCCAATGCTATAGGACCCCTTTCAAATAAAAGAGCACTCACCCCATGATACTACGTTCCGTAACTAGCCTACTCAATAACCAAATGGGTGGGAACTCCGTCTGCCATGGAGTCCATCAGGAAAGGAAAATTACGGTAAGTATTTGATAATACATTTTCCTTTTTCCTGACAGACTCCATGGCAGCCTACGTGTGGGAAATAACTAGCCAAACCACACGGGATGGTATGCTTAAACAAACAGAAAATTTATTTTGTCCTATCCACTGATAGGATCTTACGACCAAAATCAACAGAAGACAGTGAGGCAGGCTCTATACAGTAATGAGACATGAAAGTATTGATAGAGGCCCAAGAGGCCGCTTTGCAGATGACATCTGGAGCCACATGCTGCGCCGCTGCCCAAGATGCTGCCATTCCACGAGTAGAGTGAGCAGTCACCGCCTCTGGGGGAGCCAAGCCCTTAGCCCTGTAAGCTTGCTGGATGACCTGCACAATCCAAGACGCAATTGTCCTAGTCGAGGCTTTCTTCCCTTTATTAGCACCAGAGTGAAGAACAAACAGGTGATCGGATCGTCTAAAAGAAGTGATACTAAGATAGATTTTCAGGACCTCACCTACATCCAGTGGGTGCATCTCAGAAGAATCCGGAGACCGGAATGTGGGTAACACGATCTCTTGATTATTGTGGAACACCGATGTTACCTTCGGGTTCGAACCCAGCATCGGGATGAGCACAACTCGGTCTGGGAAGAACGTCAAGAAGGGTTCTTTATGACCCAAAGATCCAAACTCTGAAACCCTTTTAGCTGAGGTAATGGCTATCATGAAAGCTACTTTTGCCGAAAAGTCCTTCAGAGAGAGTGGGGAAGACCCCGTGGTACTGAGTCCAGATAAGTAATCCAGCACAAGTGGCAAATCCCATTTGGGGAACCGTGGTCTCCTCTGAGGTTTGAGTCTTGACACTCCACGAAAAAATTGCCGAATTAAAGGATGAACTGCCCAAGATGTTCCTGAAAAGGCTGACAAAGCCGAAATTTGGACTCTGAGAGAGCTGATGGATAGCTGTAAGTCCAGGCCAGTTTGTAGAAAGGCAAGAATGTCTTGAATTCCCGGCTTTCTAAAGGATCTGCCCGAGGAGGAAGAGAATTCTACGAATTTTGCCCATATCCTACCGTAAACTTTATTCGTGCTTGTCCTTCTTGAACTCATCAGAGTAGAGATCACCTTGGAGGAGCACCCAAATGATTCCAGCCTTTCCCTCTCAAGAACCAGACCATCAGTTTCAACTGTGCCAGGCAAGGATGAAGGACTGCCCCTTGGGAAAGAAGGTCTGGTCTGAGAAGGAGAGGCACCGGCTCTCGAAAACTGAGTTGGATCAGAAGTGGGAACTAAGGCCTGTTTGGCCAAAAAGGAGCTATTAACGCTACTTCCACCTCCTCTGACTGAAGCCTGCGCAGAAATCTGAGTAGCACCGGGAGTGGAGGAAAAGCATATGCCTTCTTGAAGCTCCAATAATCCGTCAGGGCATCTATCCCGAACGCCTGGCTGCACCGACCCCGAGTGTAGAATTTCACTACCTTGAAGTTGCAGGGAGATGCGAAGAGATCCACTTCTGGAGTAAACCCCATGGACAGAATCCACTCGAATGTCTTCACATGCAGTGACCACTCGTTGTTGTCTAATTGGTTGCGAGAAAGAAAATCTGCCTGGGAATTCTGGATCCCAGGAACAAATACTGCCGAAATGCCTGCCAGGTTCTTCTGAGCCCATGAAAGGATGGGTTCGACTTCCTGAAGGAGAGTGGTGCTCCGTGTGCCTCCTTGTCTCTTGACATAGGATACCGCCGTGGTATTGTCCATTCTCAATAACACTGACTTCCCCTTCAGAAGGTGAGAAAAAGACTGGAGAGCACACCAGGCTGCTCGAAGCTCTAGCACGTTCGACCCAGGGATGACTAGCTGAGTGGCCCATTTGCCCTGGGCAAGGGCTGACCCGCATAGGGCCCCCCAACCGGTACCGCTGGCATCGGTCGTGACTGTGACCCAGGAGATGGGAGCGATAGAGTGGCAATTCAACAGGTTTTTGCAAAGAAGCCACCAGAAGAGGCTGTTCCTCATAGCCGTGGATATCCTGATCGACTGATTCTTGTCGCCTGACTTCCATTGACGGAGGAACCCTGACTGGAAGGGCCGTAACCTCCATAGTGCCCACTTGACCATCTGAGTCGTAGAGACCATTGTCCCTATGATTTCTAGGCACTGAGAGGCCTTCAGATGTGAAGCGTGTAGAGCCCGCGAGATCCTCCCTTGAATCACTGGAATTTTCTCTAATGGGAGAGAGATGGTATTTCTTACTGTATCGAACTGGGCTCCCAGATATATCAGATGCCGAGATGGGACCAGATGGCTTTTTTCTAAATTCAGGAGCCATCCGAAGCTGGACAAGATGGAAATCACCTGTTCCCTGTGAAGCAGTAACTGCTCTTTGTCCTGGGACAACACTAAGAGGTCGTCTAAGTAGTGGTAGAGACGTATGCCTTTTAGTCTGACCAGGGCCACTACCGCCAACAGCACCTTTGAGAAGACTCGGGGGGATGTTGTCAGCCCAAAGGGAAGGCAGATGAATTGCAGATGTTCTTCCCCGACTTGGAACCTGAGAAATTTGTAAAACTCTTTCTCTATTGGGACGTGGAAATAGGCGTCCTTTAGATCGATAGAGATCATCCAATCCCCGGGTTGGACGGCTTGTTGAATGGTTGACAACGTCTCCATTTTGAACTTTCCGTGCTTTATGAACCTGTTGAGGTAGGTTAGGTCGATGACTGGGCGCCAGGCGCCATTTTTCTTTTGAACTTAAGCCCCATACACACGCGCGGATTATCCGAGGACCAGGTCCGTCAGACCATGTCCGTCATACTTTGTCTGATGTTGGTTTTGCGTACACACGGTCGGACAAAGTTGTCGGAAAATCCGATCATTCTGAACGTGGTGACGTTTGTTGCCTACGACGGGACTACGTAGAGGCTAGTAGCCAATAGCTTTGGTCTTGTAATGTGATCTGAGCATGCGTAGCACTTTGTCCGGTCGGACTACCATACACACGATCGGATTTGGTGTGATCGGACCGTGTTGTCGGAAAATCTATCCAGCAGGAGATAGGACTTTGTCCGTCGGACAATACGACGTACACTGTCCGATGGTACATACACACGGTCTGATTTTTCAACAACATTGTCAGATCGGACAGAATCCATGCGAAAATCCGACCGTGTGTATGGGGCTTAAGAATAGTGGGGAGTATACCCCTTGAAACCATTCGTCTCTTGGAACATGCACTACTGCCCATTGAACTTTTAGCATGTCCACATAAGACATCAGTACCTGCTTCTTTTCTTCTGAGGAAGGGAGTAGAGTGGATATGAACCTGGGGGGAGGGATACTGGAAAAGGCCTGTGGCCTGACGACACTGTCTTGATGACCCAGTGATCTGAGATCGAGGCCACCCAGACGTGCCGGAAAAGGAGCAGACGTGCCCCTACCCAACCCGCCTGGGCGGGCGCAATCTCAAAAGGACTTCGCCGGACCCCGACCATCAGATGTCTGGCTCTTGCTGGTTTTGCGGAAGGAAGTCTGGCCTCTACCCCAGTTTCTTCTAAAGTCGCGACCTGGTTTGTAAGAGCGTGCTTCTCTTGAGCGCTCCTGGCTGCGTCTTCTATATTGAAACTTCTTTTTTCCTGACAGACGTCTATCCTGAGGAAGGAAACCCGACTTACCACCTGTGGCACGGGATATGGCATCATCTAGTTTGTTTCCAAACAGAGAAGACCAGTGTTGGTCATCTTACTTTAAAAAAGTAATTAGTTAAGTTACAAATTACTTCTCCCAAAAAGTAATTGCGTTAGTAACTCAGTTACTACATTGGAAAAGTAATTAGTTACGCAGCAAAGTAACTGACTTTTTTTTTAAACATTCTATACGTGTAACTAAGGGGCGGGTCTAGTATTACTGTAACCAAGGGGCGCATTTATTATTATTGTTATATATCGTGTAACCAAGGGGCTGCTCTATTATCACTCTAACCAAGGGGCAGATCTGTTATAGCGTGTAAGCAAGGGGCGGGTCTATTATTATTATATCGTGTAAGGGGCAGATGGCTACAGAAGAGGGCGAATGTTAAATTAATGGGCAGAGCTCGATATATAACAATAATAATAAATGCGCCCCTTGGTTACAGTAATACTAGACCCGCCTCTTACTTACACAATAGACGACCCTTGCAGAGTAGCACGAGCATCAGGAGCGTGCGGCATCTCCTCGTACAATTACATGTTAACTGCACCTGCGCGGTGTAGAGTTCACTCAGAGCTGTTTAGGTTCGGCAATTTTCGGAAGCTCCGTAGTCCTTCATACTGCGCAAGCCCTGCGCCTGTGCAGTACAGGGGGTCCTTATCCGGCGGGGGAACTTTTTCGGCAGGACACCGGAATTACACTACTGCCATCTAGTGGCGGTAGATGTAATTGGGGTAACTAAGCCAAAGTAATGGGAACTGTGTTACCATGAAGGGAAAAGTAATCAGTTAGATTACTCGTTACCCTCTAAAGTAACTGCGTTATGTAACTCAGTTTATTTTAACTCAGTTACTTTCATCACTGGAGAAGACCCTTCAAAGGGAATCCTGCACCAAGACTGCTTGGAAACTGGATCCGCAAGCCAAGGACGCAGCCACAAGGCCCGCCTGGCAGTAACCGATGATAACATAATACGCGCCAGGGGGGGAGGAGGGGAGGGACGGGGGAGGTCACAAGACCCAACGAACTAATACAAAATTATACAGCTATTGAATTTCCAATATAACTCTCTTTTATATAAATGTGTAAGAGTGGGAGTAGTTACCCCCCAGTGTAACCCTTAAACCTTAACTGTCTCAAAGTAAGAGTAATAGGTCTCAACTCGTGGCTCTTTATCTGCTTAGAAATTTTGTAATATATAATAGAGGGCATCCTGGGGAAAAATAAAACTTCAAAGAAGAAAATTAGCATGAAAGGCAAGACCACGAAAGGAGGAGAATCCAAAACACCCAAAGATAAAGATAAAGCAAATACGAGTACAATTAAACATTATATGGTAAAAGGACTGAGCCCTAAAAGCCCAGGCCCAGGCCCAGGCCCAGAAAAACAACAAATGAGTAAACTAAGAAAAAAGAGCCAACCAAAAAAAAAGAAGTGGCCGAAGCCTCAGGAGGAGAGGTTACCCTCGAATCCGAAATGGACAGGAGCGCCCCGGAGGAACAAGCTATGAACCCTCAAATGCCAACCAAAACTGAAATATCAGAGATGCTATTGAGAATGGAAAATTCAATCAAAAAGGATATCTCAGCGCTTCGATCAGACTTAAGCCACATACTAAATCGTATAGAGGAAATTGAGAATAAAACAGATAAATATACCCAGGAGATGATTAAGATACAAGAACAGCTCAGGGAGACAAAGCTGAATCAAAGAAGATTAAATCACAAATTAGAGGAAATCGAAAACCAAAATAGAAGACAGAACCTAAGAATACGCGCACTTGCGGAAGAAAACGGCGAAGATCTTAGGAAAACAATAAAAGAGATCCTCAAACCGGTCTGGAATAAGAGCCCTGAGATGGAGCTGAGAATAGACAGGATATATAGAGTCAGGAAACCTCAACATATTCCAACTGAAAGCCCTAGAGACATTCTGGTAAAGTTTCAGAACTATGAGGACAAGGCGGCAATATGGAGCAATCTTAGAGGAAAACCCCCATTAAAAATCAAGGGCACAGAACTGCAAATTTTTTTAGACCTGGCCCCGGAAACGCTGGCCAGGAGGAGATTACTCAAACCTCTATTAACACAACTGAGAGTAGATAATGTGAAATACAACTGGGGTTTCCCGGCCTGTCTGGTGGGCTACAAGGAGGGTAGATCCGCGAAACTTAGATTCCCAGAAGAGCTCCTAGAATTTTGTAAAAAGCTAGAAATACAAGAAATTGAAATCCCAGAATGGTCGCAAAGAGAGGGGTTAGGTTAGATTATTTATTATTGAGGGATGTGCCCTCTTCCCAGCGAAAATGGGTCGGGGGGGGACCTCGGTAAATTGAGGGAGGAGAGCTCTGCACCGTATGGGTACTCCACTCCCCTCCTGGGATTAGCCCGTGGGAGGGGCGCGGAGTATTAGGTGGGCTCAGAACTACACCTCGAGGTGAGAAGACATGGGGCAGGAATGAGATTCGTTCCGGCTTACGGTCTAGGGGTTGACATGGACATTGGTTGTACTGTTCATTTAAGCACAAGAGACTCCATTTTGTTCTCACTGTTGAAATGTGTTCAGTAACCTTCACCTAACACACAGACACATCTCCTCTAGAAACTCTCTACTCCCCCCCCCTCCCCTATCCATGTTTTACTTTTGCAATTGTTCTATTCGCTAGCTTTTAATAATATATTTCTATTTGTTTAGCTTTTAATAACGTATTTCTATTTGTTAGTTTTTAATAACATCTCACACCACCCCTTTCTTATCTGTGTATAAAATAACATGTAATAATAAATTTCGTCAGAACGGACATTTTAAACACAGTGATTGATTCCTGTGAATCTGTTCCTGCAGCTGCAGTATTAACTTTTATTTTAGAGTCCCAATCAGAAATTAGTCATAACAGTTTTGGCGAGTCAGATATCAGGAGTTTGGCAGAGTTTCCAGAAGGAACCGCGATTCGATCGGGATCATCGGGAACGCAGACCTCTAAATGCCGGCTAGGTAAGCTGTCCTTAAGCTTGCTATATTTCTGCCTTTCCTATGTATTCTATCTGTCGGTTCTCAAGGAAACCAGACCACTCTCGGACCTTTCTGGTTGGGTAACGTGTGTGTGTGAATGTGTTTGTGTCCCCCTTCACGGGTTGGACTGTGTGTGGATAGGGAGAATCCTCTGCAGTTCCCTGCGTTGACTCCTTGTGGGCGACCTGGGTCAGAGGCGCATGGTAGGGTCAGATAAAACTCACGGAGAAGAGAAGAGACGAGGAGGGTCTCTTAATGAGTGTTTTGTCTATTGTCATAAACCCCTTCTATCCACGTAGATAAGTGGAGACTATCCTTGTAAATCTGCAGATTTGCTGTACTATTTGTTTTAGAGGCAAGAGGGTATAGGCACTAGTAGAGAAGACTGGCCAGTCATTATGGGCATTAAAATAAGTAAGGGAATGAAGGGTAAGAGGCCTTCAGATAATGCCCAGCGCAAGATGAGCGCTAGAGAATATATGAACCGAAGGTACGGTTCCGCCTATACTGAGCCCCTAGATAAATGGGTAGAATGGACAAAGGGAACAGCTAAACCTTTAAAATCTGAAGGGACTTTTGATTTACAAGTATGGCAAACTTTTCTGCACGATTATGGCCCACTACTGTGCAGTGAAGGAACGTGGAGAATAGCTTGCACATGGGAGACAGAAGCTAAAGTAGCAAATCAAACTGGCTTGACGGAGATGTTTAATAAAAGTACTGCCCAAATTTACTACGTTTGGCCAGAAGACTCTGTAGAAGAGGACCCCCCACCTTATGTGGCTGCCAGTTTGGCTTTAAGGGGTCCAAGAACAAAAGCAAAAGAATTAGATTACATGGAACACACAAAAGATGAGCTGGGCAATATAGTAGAGAGCAGAGGTTTAACAGCCCCGTATCAACCTACAAAGAGGGATTTGTCTCATATCCTAGAAACGGATGATTGGCATAAATCAAAAGGCACATATGCAAAACTAGATCTCTCTGAACTTAAGGCTTTGGCCAGAGAAAGAGAGATAGATTCTGAACTTCCAGGGCAAACCATAATTTCCAAATTGTGGCAGCAAGATGAAGAGAGAAGGAAGGGAGAAACTGCCCCTTCTGCCCTGGTCACAGAGCAATCTGCTTCAGTTTATCCTGTCAGAACCCAATTAGTTTTTGAAGGTAATGCTGTTGACAGTAAGTCTCAAATTAAATGGCATGTACCTTTCAGTCCCCAAGATATGAGAGCCATATTAGAGGGATTGGGAGACCCTAGAAAGAATCCAATTGGGTTTGCAAACAAACTTAGTGCTGCACAGGAAGCATATGAGGCTTCTGCTACTGACATTCATCAGCTTCTTATTAAAGCAGTGGGAAGCAACATGTCTGGCTATATACTTAAGGAATGTGGTGTAGACATCAAAACTCTAGGTAAGATGGTTAGTGGACGGGAGGTTTGTGGGAAATTGAAAGAAAATTTGCCCCAAATATATGGACAAACCAGACATGCTGAATTTATGAATGCTAAGCAAGGGAAAGAGGAAGCAGCAGGGGCTTATTGGAGGCGGTTAAGCGATATGGCTGAGGAAGCAGGCATTAATGTAGAGGAAGAGAAGGTGGGAGAAACTGCAAGTCCATCTACGCAACTGGTGAAACAAAGGTTTCTTGATGGTTTAATACCCCAGTTGAAAGAGAAGTTGTTCACAGCAAGGCCTGAGGCAGGCAATATGTCTATTCGAGACGTCCTGCCTATCCTGTTATCCATAGAAAACAGGATTAACCAAAAAGACAGCAAACCCAAGGTTATGTACATGGGGAAGCAGAGAGGAAAAGGAAAAGGAAGAGGAAGAGGAAGAGGCAAAGGCAATTTCAGAAATCATGGCGATCGGGGACCAATCATATGCTACAATTGTGATGGGGAAGGACACATAGCTAAATTCTGCCATCTTCCTGACCGTAGACTAGAAAAGAGCTTAGAAGCACCTCATGCTGATCCCAGTACAAAAGCAGTGGATCAGGCATAGGAACATGGCATACCAGTATCAATCATGTTAAATAGAGGAGACAATGGTCCCGAGACCAGAGTAAAAGTATTTTTACAAGAACTCCCCTATCCTGGAGGAGAAACAGAATTAACCTGTTTAATAGATACTGGTGCAAGCCGAAGTGTTTTTAATATAGAGGACTTACCTCCAGGATTATTATCTACAAATGTTATCTCTGGTGTTGGCCTAACCGGGACCTCTACTGATTTGGTCGAGTCCAAGCCACTTAAACTCAGGCTAGGACAGCAAACAGAAATTGTCACTAAAGTGTTAGTTTCAGACACAGTTCCTACCAATCTTCTGGGAGCTGACATTTTGAACCAAATTTTAGCAAACATAGACTACACTCCTACAGGAGTCCAAGTGGTCAGTAGTCTGTCAGGATAAGTTTTAAATTCTGCCTGTGGAGTATTTTTAATCCAAGACTCCACTCCGCCATTTCCACCAGAATTGAAAGTGATTCCCACTGAATTATGGGCCACCAGCAAATATGATGTAGGTCTGCTGGATTGCACCCCAGTCATGATAAAAATAAAACCAGGATCCCATCTCCCACAGATTAACCACTTCAGCCCCGGACCATTTGGCAGCCAAAGGACCAGAGGTCTTTTTTCAATTTCGCACTGCACTACTTTAACTGGTAATTGCGCGGTCATGCAATTTTGTAACCAAACGAAATTTGCGTCCTTTTCTTCCCACAAATAGAGCTTTCTTTTGATGGTATTTGATTGCCTCTGTGATTTTTATTTTTTGCGATATAAACGGAAAAAGAGCGAAAATTTTGAAAAAAAAAGAGATTTTTCTACTTTTTGTTATAAAAAAAAAATCTAATAAACTCAATTTTAGTCAAACATTTGGGCCAAAATGTATTCAGCCACATGTCTTTAGTAAAAAAAAATGCCAATAAGCGTATATTTATTGGTTTGCGCAAAAGTTATAGCGTCTACAAACTAGAGTACATTTTCTGGAATTTACACCGCTTTTAATTTATGACTGCCTATTTCATTTCTTGAGGTGCTAAAATGGCAGAGAAGTACAAAACCCCCCCAAATGACCCCATTTTGGAAAGTAGACACACCCAAGCTATTTGCTGAGAGGCATGTTGAGCCCATTGAATATTTTTTTTTTTAGTCCCAAGTGATTGAATAAAGACAAAAATAAAAAAGATTTTTTTTTTTTTCAAAAAGTTGTCACTAAATGATATATTGCTCACACATGCCATAGTTATATGTGGAATTGCACCCCAAAATACATTTTGCTGCTTCTCCTGAGTATGGGGATACCACATGTGTGGGACTTTTTGGGAGCCTAGCCGCGTACGGGGCCCCGAAACCCAAGCACCGCCTTCAGGATTTCTAAGGGTGCAAATTTTTGATTTCACTCCTCACTACCTATCACCGTTTCGAAGGCCATAAAATGCCAAAATAGCACAAAACCCCCCCAAATGACCCCATTTTGGAAAGTAGACACCCCAAGCTATTTGTTGAGAGGCATGGTGAGTATTTTACAGCTCTCATTTGTTTTTGAAAATGAAGAAAGTAAAGAAAAAAACATTTTTTTTTTCTTTTTTTTTAAATTTTCAAAACTTTGTGACAAAAAGCGAGATCTGCAAAATACTCACATACCTCTCAGCAAATAGCTTGGGGTGTCTACTTTCCAAAATGGGGTCATTTTGGGGGGTTTTATGCCATCTGGGCATTCCATGGCCTCCGAAACTGTGATTGGCAGTGAGAAGTGAAATAAAAAAATTACACCCTTAGAAAGCCTGAAGGCGGTGATTGGTTTTTGGGGTTCCGTACGCAGCTAGGCTCCCAAAAAGTCCCACACATGTGGTATCCCCGTACTCAGGAGAAGCAACAGAATGTATTTTGGGGTGTATTTCCACATATGCCCATGACATGTTTGAGCAATATATCATTTAGTGACAACTTTTTGTAAAAAAAATATATATATATTTTTTTTTTTCATTATTCAATCTCTTGGGACAAAAAAAAAAAATATTTAATGGGCTCAACATTGCTCTCATCAAATAGCTTGGGGTGTCTACTTTCCAAAATGGGGTCATTTGGGGGGGGTTTGAACTGTCCTGGCATTTTATGCACAACATTTAGAAGCCTATGTCACACGTCACCCACTCTTCTAACCACTTGTAGACAAAGCCCTTTCTGACACTTTTTGTTTACATGAAAACATATTTTTTTTTTGCAAGAAAATTACGTTGAACCCCCAAACACTATATATAATGTTAAAGCAAAGGCCCTACAGATTAAAACGGTGGGTGTTGCATTTTTTTTTTCCACACAGTATTTGCGCAGCGATTTTTCAAACGCATTTTTTGTGGAAAAAATACACTTTTTTTTATTTTAATGCACTAAAACACACTATATTGCTCAAATTTTTGATGAAATAAAAAATATGATCTTAGGCCGAGTACATGGATACCAAACACGACATGCTTTAAAATTGCGCACAAACACGCAGTGGCGACAAACTACATACATTTTTAAAAGCCTTTAAAAGCCTTTACATGATACCACATTAGATTCACGGAGGAGGTCTACTGCTAAAATTACTGCCCTCGATCTGACCTTCGCGGTGATACCTCACATGCATGGTGCAATTGCTGTTTACATATGACGCCAGACCAACGCTTGTGTACGCCTTTGCGCAAGAGAAGGGGGGGCAGGGGTGCTTTTTTTTTTTTTTTTTTTTTTGTTTTTTTTTTTATTTATTTAGCTTTTTTATTTTATTTTTAAACTGTTCCTTCCATTTTTTTTCTTTGTTATGATTTTTATTGTTATCTCAGGGAATGTAAATATCCCCTATGATAGCAATAGGCAGTGACAGGTACTCTTTTTTTGAAAAAATTGGGGTCTATTAGACCCTAGATCTTTCCTCTGCCCTCAAAGCATCTGACCACACCAAGATTGGTGTGATAAAATGCTTTCCCAATTTCCCAATGGCGCGGTTTATATCCGGGAGGGGGGACATTCCCTCCCACTGCTTGTAAAAGCAGTCTAGAGGCTAATTACCCGCTAGAATTGCTTTTACATGAAAGCCGATCACTGGCTGAAAAGAATGATACCAAGATGATACCTAAACCTGCAGGCATCATTCTGGTATAACCATTCAAAGTCCAGCAACATACTGGACATATATTGTAATCTTTTTTTTTTCATGCAGCCTCTTGGCTGAACGAAAAAAAGAGATTGATTGGTGGGTATGCCCACCATTAGAATACCTCCCTTCATCCACCCACTTCTAATGATGGGCATACATGCACCATTTATATATGCCGATGCATGGGGGCATCCTCCCGCAAAAGTTATGCCGTGTACACACGGTCGGAATTTCGACCGTATGTACGTGGCATTAGGAGCCAATCGCTCCTCCCCCCCCCCTGCTGCCCCCATGCTTCGGCATATATGCTCTTTTTTTTAACTGTGGTGGTGAAATCACCTCCTACAGCGTTGGAGTCGCGGCTTTATGTATCGTGGGAGCAAACGCTGTTGCTGTCAAGATAAATAAATCCGCGTTGCAACTGAATGGCGCACCTGAAAACAAAAAAATGCTTAACACTAAAACACAGTAAACAAAATTACATACCTGAAAAGCAAGCATGATAAAACATGATAAAACATAATAAAACATTGCAGAATAGAATGGAGTAAAAAAAGAGCAACAATAGAGAGAGAATAGAGTGAGAGAGAGAACAATAAAACGACAACTATTTTATTTATTTTTATTTTTTTGAGATTCACAGGTAAAAAAGCTCCTGACTGAAGCGACTGAATCAAAACGCTACCACAAAAAAAAATGTTAGCGATCGCAGGGATCAGGCCTGACTCTGCGAACGCTGCAGTTATGTGTGCTTAGTGTTTTGTAAGTGACAGTGATCGATCGATACTGCACTTGGGTGGGCTGGGCTGGGCGGAGGGGGAAAACGCAGGTGCTAGCAGGTATCTGGGCTGATCCCGCTAACAATGCGTTTTTTTTTGGAACCCTAAACTGCTGGGACGCTAGTATAGATCTGATCAGATCAGATATTGATCTGTTCAGATACTGTGCCACTAAGGGAGGTGTATGCTTTGCGCGTGGGTGTTTGCGGTACTGGCACTAACCTGGGGCGACGCAGACCTTATTTGACCCTAAAACCTAATTGATATCACCCGCCGGGCGATCAGGGGGTTAAACCGTTATTGGGTAATAAATGGCGGGTGCCCTGACAGTATAAAAAACAAGCTAACTAACCAGCGTCACCCGTAACAGTAATACAAAAAAAAACTGGTTACCTAGCGACACTAATGCAGCGATCAGAAAAACGATCGCTTAGTGACACTGGAAAAAGGGGGTGAAAGGGTTAACTAGGGGCAATCAGGGGGTTAAAACCTTTATTAGGTAATATATGGGGGTACCTGACGCTATATAAAAACCTGACGGGGAACCTAAATAACGAAATAACTAACTGGCTAACCAGCGTCACCAGTGACAGTTATACAGTGATCACTGGTGAAAGGGTTAACTCTAGGGGCAATCAGGGGGTTTAAAACCTTTATTTAGGTTGTAATATGGGGGTACCTGACCTATAAACCTATTTATGAACCTATATAAACATGGCGGTTACCTAAAAAAAAAAAAAATGGTTACCTAGCGACACTAATGCAGCGATCAGAAAAACGATCGCTTAGTGACACTGGCAAAAGGGGGTGAAAGGGTTAACTAGGGGCAATCAGGGGGTTAAAACCTTTATTAGGTAATATATGGGGGTACCTGACGCTATATAAAAACCTGACGGGGAACCTAAATAACGAAATAACTAACTGGCTAACCAGCGTCACCAGTGACAGTTATACAGTGATCACTGGTGAAAGGGTTAACTCTAGGGGCAATCAAGGGGTTAAAACCTTTATTTAGGTTGTAATATGGGGGTACCTGACCTATAAACCTATTTATGAACCTATATAAACATGGCGGTTACCTAAAAAAAAAAAAATGGTTACCTAGCGACAGCAGTGACACTAATACAGCGATCAGAAAAACGATCGCTTAGTGACACTGGCAAAAGGGGGTGAAAGGGTTACCTGGGGGGCAATCAAGGGGTTAAACCTTTATTAGGGGGGGGTAGGGGGCTACCTTGGACCTAAAACTAACTGCACTGACAGTTATTACAGTCACACTGACACTAAATGCAGTGATCAGTAAAAAAATGATCACTGCAATTAGTGACACTGTGACTGGGGGGGGGAGGGGGTGATCTGGGGGGGTGATCTGGGGGTGACAGGGGGGTGTTTTGTGTGCCTATGTGTACTGGTGTCAGTGTACTGTTGGTGCACTAACCTGTACATGTTGACAGCTCGGCGTTCCGGTCACATAGACCGGCGCACCGAGCGTGACATCACTTCCTCTGCCTGTGTTTTGATTGACACAGACAGAGGAAGCATCTGATTCGCCAGGAGCGATCGCGAGGGGGTGGCCAGAAACCACTGGCCGTCCCCTCATCCCGGATCGCTCCTGAAGCGATCCCGACCGTCCCCGCCGGCCGGGGGGGGTCCGATCGGACCCCCCACGCGCCTGAAGAATGGCACGTACAGGTACGTGATTCTGCCTGTACGTGCCATTCTGCCGACGTATATGTACATGGGGCGGTCGGGAAGTGGTTAAACAGTACCCACTGAGTATTGCTCAGACTGAGGGATAAAGGATCAAATCACTCAACTGAAAGCAGCACGGGTTGTTGTACCAATTAAGTCCCAAGTCAACACACCCCTGTTCCCAATTGCAAAGAAGCCAAACAAGAAGGGTGGGCAGGTGACATACCGCATGGTGCATGATTTGAGAGCCATTAACAATATAATTGAGGCAGATACCCCGATCGTGCCCAACCCCCACACTTTACTAAGTGGAATACCTGCCTCCAGCACCTACTTTACAGTGATTGATCTTGCAAATGCTTTCTTTTCGGTGCCCCTGCACCCAGATTGCTGGCACCTTTTTTCATTTACCCATGATGCCCAAAAGTTAGCATGGACAAGATTGCCCCAAGGCTGTGTGAGTAGCCCCTCTGAATTTAATACTGCGTTAAAGCAAGTATTGGACCAATGGTCCCCCTCACACCCAAACACAGTTTTGCTTCAGTACATAGACGATTTGCTTATTTGTTCTGATACAAGGGACATTTGTAGCAAAGAAACAGTAAGCCTTCTCATGTTTCTCTATAACAATAACAACAAAGTTAGCAAAGATAAGCTACAATACTGCCAAGAGAAAGTGATCTTCCTGGGTCACTGCATTTCACATGGAATCCTTCACCTAACCCCAGATCGAGTTAAAACTCTACAAAAATTTGAAAAGCCAAGAAATGTACGGCAACTACGTGCCTTCCTGGGGTTAGTGGGATATTGTAGGGACTGGATTCCGAATGCATCAGAACTTTTGGCTCCTCTATATGAGGCAACCACTAGAAATCCTTTCAACCTCACATGGGAAAATGAATTGCAGATGAAGGAGCTTATTAAAATTTTGTCTGAAGCTCCCGCCATTGGACTTCCTGACTATACTAAAACTTTCTCATTGTTCTGTCATGAAGTCAATGGATTTGCTGCAGGTGTACTCACCCAGCTACATGGAGACAAACAGAGGCCTGTGATGTATGTATCGGCCTCATTAGACCCCGTCATCAAAGGCTCCCCCAGTTGTATGCGAGCCATAGCAGCCTGCATTTTGCTGCTAGACAAAGTAACTGAGCTTGTACTAGATTCTGCTCTGATCCTGTATGTACCACATGCAGTACAGGAAATCATGAATCAAGTAAATACCAGACATGTGTCTGCCAGTAGATTTGACAAGTACCAGTCTGCTCTTTTTGCTCCATCGAATTTAACAATCAAACGATGTGTTACTTTAAATCCGGCAACTCTTCTTCCTATAATTGATGAGGAAGATGCAACAAATGATACTGATGTAGGACCCGAGAGTTTCTCTCATGATTGTATGGCTCTGATGGAGGTAGAAAGGGCCTCTGTCACACCAGCAAAAGATGAGCCTTTATCAGATTGTGACACACACTTATTTGTAGATGGTTCCAGATTTTACACTGATGATGGTCAGCCACACACAGGGTTTGCTGTAACCACTACAGACACCATTTTACATCAGGAAGCATTGATACCCCAGATGTCAGCACAGGAAGCGGAGTTGTGTGCTGTAGTCAAAGCATGTCATCTCCTAGAGAATCAAAGGGGAAACATTTACACTGACAGCAGATATGCATTTGGAATAGCTCACGATTTTGGGCCTATCTGGAAAGCACGGAATTTTCTGACTAGTGCAGGGAAGCCAGTGAGACATGCAAAACTCATAGAGCGGCTATTTGAGGCCTTTCAGAAACCAGCAGAAGTTGCCATCTTGAAGGTAAAAGGGCATGCAAGGGGAAATGACATGACAGCCAGAGGAAATGCTTTGGCGGACCAAGCGGCAAAGGGTGCTGCCCTTATGGCATTTGGAGTCACACCCACTGTAGGGGTCGCCCAGGTAGCGGGGTCAGATTCCCCTCATCAAGAGCAGTGGGATGTAGAAACTCTAATTCAGTTGCAGAACCAGGCCCCTGATGAAGAGAAGGATAAGTGGATAAAATGTAATGCTACCCAAAATTAGCAGGGCCTGTGGAGCGCTGACAACAGGTGGTGTCTACCCAGGAGTTTGTACCCAGTTTTAGCACAACTGGCACATGGCGTCAGTCATCTTGCTAAGGACGCGATGGTGGCACTTACTGACTGCTATTGGATAGCACCTGGATTTAGTGCATTTGCAGCCAGGTTTTGTGCTTCATGTCTCACTTGTGCTCTGCACAATGCAGGAAGGCCTGTCCATGTTCCCCAAAGGCATTCTCCTAAGCCAGATTTCCCTTTCCAAAGAATTCAAATAGACTACATTCAGATGCCCAGAATAGGCACCTATGAGTTCGCTTTAGTTTGCATTGACATGTTTTCGAGCTGGCCTGAATGCTGGCCAGTAGCCAAAGCAAATACAAAAACAACAGCAAAGAAAATTTTGAATGAAATAGTTTGTAGATATGGAGTTCCTGAAACTATTGAGAGTGACAGAGGAACCCATTTTACTGGGGAAGTAATGAAAGAGGTAATGGAAGCCCTTCACATACAGCAGGCTTTCCATACACCTTATCATCCACAAAGTAGTGGTAAAGTTGAGAGACTTAATGGAATTTTGAAAAACAGATGTGCAAAAATTAAAGCAGATACGGGAAAAGGATGGGTGGAAGCTTTGCCATTAGCCCTATATTCTGTACGAACTACCCCTAAGCAACCACATGGGCTGTCCCCCTATGAGATTTTATTTGGAGGGCCACCCAAAACAGGGCTATATTTTCCCCAACAGTTGCAGGCTTCTCACTCTAGTCTGTTAGAATATGTTCAGATTTTGCAAATAACATTGAATAAAATACATGAAGGTGTTTATAAATCTATCCCCGACCCAGATTCTGTTTCAGGTATTCACAGAATCCAGCCAGGTGACTGGGTAGTGGTCAAGCGACACGTCAGAAAGCCACTAGAACCAGAATTTGACGGACCACATTTGGTGCTTTTGACGACCGGTTCCGCTGTCAAGTTGGAAGGAAAGCCTACCTGGATTCACGCCAGTCACTGCAAGAAAATCCTGAAGTGATGATATCCTTTGAAAAAATTATGATAATGTTTCTTTTCTTTTTGTTGTTTGTGAGAACTGAGACATGGGAAAATAACCCTTTCATCCAAATGTTAAAATTGTATGCAACCCATAGCAACGCTAGTAACTGCTGGGTGTGTTCTCACCTAAATCCCCAAACAGGAACAATACCCATGATAGCAGTGCCTCTCAAATTCACTGATCTAAACAGGACCAGAATAAATGGCTCATACATGGTCTCCACAGCTAATGAGCACAGATCAGTGACTTTGATGGTTTCAAAACAGATAGGCACTCCACAGATTTGTTTAAACATTACATGCCCATTTAAAACTAAATGTACACGGTTGGGCAATTCAGATTGCACCGGAGCAAAAATTACAGTTTATGGAGGAAACTATGGTCAATATTATCATATCCCAGATCCAGAACTAAATAGAACCCTTTATAGTACAAATTGCTCACAGTTCCCAATATGTCAAAATATCGGTTACCTGGGGTTCCAGGTTATTGCTTCCAGTTATTTAGAAGCAGGCATACCATCCATACGTAGAGGGTTATATTATATATGTGGAAATAAAGCTTACGCCTGGCTTCCTGCTAATGTTACAGGTACATGTTATATTGGGAAGTTAGCACCTGCTTTGGCTGTTCGCAAAGATACAGTGCGTCCAGATCAAAGTCCAGAATACCCTTTAGTGTTCAAAAGAGAGCTGTTCACTGAAGGTAACATGGCATGGTCATGGTTCCCTTCCTGGACAGGATGGGGAATTGAAGCAATGAAAAGAATAAATAATTACACTAGAATTGTAGATGAAATTATTAACCTTACAACCACTGATATAGGTTTATTAAGTGAAGAAATGGCTCAGATTAAAAAAGTAGTATTAGAGCACAGATTAACTCTAAATTATCTCACTGCAGCTCAAGGTGGGATGTGTAAGTTGTTTCGCACTGACTGTTGTATATACATTTCTGATAATGAGGACATTATTAAAGGGCATCTTGCTAAGATAAGAGAACTACAGAATAAGGCCAGAGATATTGCTAAAGATGGATGGAACCCCTTTAAGGGTTTAGGAGGTGTTGGTGATTTTTTATATAGCATAGCAACATGGTTACAGAAACTAGGCGCTTACATTGTGATGTTCCTATTTCTCATATTTGTCATTTACTTCCTCATCAGGCTGTGCCTCTGTGTGACTACCCGCTGTATCAACAAATTGTCCACCAGCCCTGATGAACCCGTTGTTATGAGAAAGCTAGGAGAGAACTGAACAGGACGCCGCCTCTCTGCGCCAATGTAACAGGAGTTACCAGCAATTGGCTGAATGTAACGCGGAGAATAATGGTGTCAAATAAACAAAAGGGAGGAAATGACATGGACATTCGTTGTACTGTTCATTTAAGCACAAGAGACTCCATTTTGTTCTCACTGTTGAAATGTGTTCAGTAACCTTCACCTAACACACAGACACATCTCCTCTAGAAAGGGGGGCTGTGGAGAGGAGGGAGGGGGTTTAGGGAGGGTTGGAGGGGAGGGGTGGCAGGGAGGAGGGGGGAGAGATGGATGGATTAGAGAACAATACCTCTCGTCTTCCGTGATAAGAAAAAAGGAAAAATTTAACGTAAGATTAAGTTTCTGACATATAATGAAGAATTGTAGACGGCCACTCACATTGGCTTGTCTAGCTCCGCGCTTAGGATAATTCAAAAAGGTCTATACTAATATTAATAATGTAAACCCAGTACAGCTGCTCCCTATGAAATCTAGATGATTTAATTGGTAGTTTAATTAGATGAGGGGCGCTAGTACCAACAAGAGATACTAAATTAATTAATAGGTTAATTAATTGTATATTCTGAACTGTATAGTAGAGACTAAGAGCTTATTGAAAAAAGGTGTGCAGACACAATATAGATCTACCATGAACTAAGCTAATTAATAACTATTTAAAGTGATAATAGTGAACCACATTTGATTACTCATACATTACAACCATTATAATGTGAATAATAAAAATTGGTTAGAGTGTGTTTATACAAACAATAATAACACCAGACACCTAGCGTGACCCAGTGAGGTATAAATTAATTATTACCCCAAAGATAATTAACACACAAAATAGAGCTGACCGAGCTCTATTTAAATTAAATAATATAAATATAACAGACCCTGTACCTTCTATCACAATGTGTACAACGAAAGTTAATGATCAAGCACTTATGCCCAATCTAATACATAAAAAGTGCAAACCAACAAATTTGGCAAATATCCCAATGTCTTGGGTACATCCAAAAAACGTGAAAAATATGTGAAAAATATTAATATAAATTAGACAGTGTTAATTGATATAACGCAAAGTTCATGTAGTATATAAAAAGTGCAAGCCAACAAAATTGGCAAATAATCCCAATATCTTGGGTGCATCCAAAAAACGTGAAAAATATTAATATAAATTAGACAGTGTTAATTGATATAACGCAAAGTTCATATAGTAGTCCTTGCTGCAAAACGCCACAATCACTCCTGTAGATATAGCTTGTGCACCATCACCAGACAAATTCTCGATCCACCCAATGTGAGAACCAGCAGTATTAAATGGCCTCTTACCAAATGGAGTTGATTACTTTGTTTAGAAGCAATCAAATGCGCTTTCACAGGATTGTGCCTGTACACTGAGTGACACACCCTCACTCAAGGGCTCTCTTCCCTCTATCAGACCAGCTCAGATGGAATGGATTGGAAACATATGTGGGAATATAAAGAGAGGCGCACCTCATAGCGTAATAACGTTTTATTTAAAAAATAGCATAAAAAAACACAGCAGCCAATTGCTCACTTACATTTTCCAGTGCCTACCCGGCACTGAGGCTACTTGCGATATGTTAAAAGATTCGATGGAGCAGCGGATCCTTCCCTCCTGGCGTGCGTCTCTAGCGTGCGTTCCACTCACCAGACAGCCGGAGCCAATATCACAGGAAGTCCAGCAATAGTGCATCCAAAGATACAAAGTGATCAGGTACCGCCTACCGACGTACGTTTCGTGTTTGTCACGTCTTCAGGGTGGCGTACCTGATCACTGAATAACCTGATTAATATACTGATCCTCATTAGTGGCCAACCAATGACGACTTAGTGTGTGCACAGCCTCAGTCCCAGTTAAGCTCACAACACAGCTGAAAAAAATCTATACATAATGGATAAGTATTAACCCCCACATTAGGAATATAAATTATCTATGTTTTAGATCTTACTTTGCCTCATTAATCCCTGACTCCAGACGGGGCTTTATTTTATATTTCTGGGTATTAATTCAATATGGGACTTCATTTGCATAACTTTTTAAATAAATAACTTTTCAACGTCTAATCCTGGGACTAATATAAATCTTTGTAATAGGCACAGATTTTTTCTGTCTTATTTGATTAGTAAAGGGCGGAGGTAAACCTGCCCATGTCTAACCACCAACTATAATTAAAAAACTATATGTTGGCTTATTTTATTTTTCTATGGCGTATAGAATCTGCAGTACTCATTAAATCCACAAGATGTCACTATTGTGTCTTACTATCTATGGAACCACATCTTTCATATAGTAAGATGGGATAGCTTATAAATCACCCTCTCAATCAACATTTGACTATTTTAATTACCTAGATGCAGATGTATATATCTATTTGGTCATTAGATCAACTTTTATATAAAACCATTCACTGCTCACAAACTGGTTGTTGTGGCATATTGCTTTTAAATTTATTGAATTTTATATTATTCTCTATGGGATATGGCGTCTGTATTACTCATACGGTCCACAAGATGTCACTACATATGGTATGTTCACTCCAGACAGTTTATATATATATCTCCTGCCTCCATTCTATGCATGAGTGTATTTTCTATTAATTAACTCTTTACCAAATGTTAATACATGGGATATAATCCATATGGGGCAATCTGAACAGATCTTTTGATCACCCACTCCACAGACGGGCGATAACAATCCCTCCATCTCACAGCACAAAATCTGTCACAATTATCCTGCCAGTTCCCCCCAACACCGTTGACAGTAGATAAAAACGACTTAATTTTTCATCTAGTTATAATTATCCTTCCCTCAGTTAACTATTCATTGGACAAGAAGCAATTCAGGTCTAAATCTATATTCATCCCTAAAGGTTGCATCGTGTCCAATGTATATAACCACTTAGTCTCATTTTGAGATATTGCTTTTTTCATATCCGTCCCTCTCCAATGTCTTGATACTCTATCTATTCCATAGAACTTGCACAGTGAAGGATCACTATTGTGATATCTCTCAAAGTGTCTGGGCACACTATGGTTGGGAAATTTTTTCTTAATATTGGTCAAATGTTCATTTATGCGTACTTTGAGCTTTCTCGTGGTACGCCCTACATATTGCATAGGACATGGGCATTGTAGTACGTAAGTGACATATTCAGAGTCACACGTTATAAGGGGTTTAATCTTATGAGTTCTTTTATTTGCACATGATTGGAAATGGGTTAGTTTTTTGCTAGTGCCTGGTTGTCTCGTTATTTTACATGCTTTGCATCTGTTACAGTGATGAAACCCTGATCCATCCAAAAAAGTGGGCGGTTTCTTGGGGGGGTCTGGCACATTGGGGGCTATCTTGTTCCGGAGTCCAGGAGCTCTGGTGTAAATAAATTTTGGTACCTTTGGGATATTTAGCTTTAGATCTTGATCTTGTCTGAGTATGGGCCAATGTTTTTTGATAATGGCTTCTACCTCTCTATATTGTCTATTGTAGCCTGTTATAAAGGCTAGACCACCCACGTATTCTGGTTTAGCTTTAGTAGTGAGTAGGGAGCTCCTATCTAGATTGGATACTTGTGATAATGCTTTCTTGAGGGTGTCCTCTTTGTATCCCTTCTCAATAAATCTTTCAGTTAGCACCTGTGCTTGTTCCTGAAAGTCAATTTGTGTTGCACAGTTGCGTTTTATACGCATGTACTGGCCTTTTGGGACCGCACCTATCCACCTTGGGTGGTGGCAACTACTTGTAGGTACATACCCATTCCTGTCTGTTGCTTTAAAGTAGGTTTTTGTAATGAATTGCTCCTGCTTAATGGTGATAGTAAGGTCCAAAAAATTTACCTCCTGTCCCATGTGTTCGCTGGTGAACTTTAGACCATATAGATTATTATTCATACTGGTTAGGTACTCATTAAATTCCTCCACGGGCCCTCTCCAGAAAACAATAATATCATCTATATATCTTTTATAGAACACCAGCGACTCATTCCGTTCGAAAAAAATTGTTTCAGCTTCCCACTTGTTTAAGACTATGTTGGCCACGCTTGGGGCATAGCGAGCCCCCATAGCTACACCCCCAACTTGGTTATAGTACTCACTGTTAGCCCAAAAGAAATTATTTTTCATTGTCATACTTAACCCTTTAACTAAATGGTTGATCTGTGCTTGTTTTAATTGAGAATCTTTAGTTAATGCCCATTTTATTGCCACTTCAGCATCCATATGTCTAATATTTGTATATAGTGATTCAATATCTACAGTAATCATAATGGTATTAGGTGTTGCTCTTAATTCTTGAAGAAGGACTATCAATTCACGGCTGTCCTTCAAATAGGAGGGACTACATGGGACTAGTGGTTTGAAAAAACAATCTAGGTATTCACCCATACGAGAAAACAGAGAATTTATACCACTTATGATTGGACGTCCTGGGGGTTGTTCTTTATTTTTATGTATTTTGGGTGTCAGATATAGAACGGGAATTTTGGGGGCTAGAGGGATCAGATAATCAGCCTCTTTTTTATTTAGAAAGTTTTTACGTAATCCCTCTGTCACCCAACTATTTAAAACCATTTTTAATTTGGAAGTAGGGTCACCTCTCAGTTTCAAATATGTATTTGGATCCCTCAGCTGTCTACTCATTTCATTGTAATAGTACTCACGTGTCATTACAACTAACCCCCCGCCTTTGTCTGCACCTCGTATTACTATTTGTTTGTTCTCCTCTATTTGTTTGATTCCTTCCCATATTTTGACTGTATCTCCATATTTTTTAATTTCCATCTTTTTTATGTCATTCTGTACCATATTTTTGAATACTTCTATATGGTGGTGTTTTCCTTTTTGTGGATTAAACGTTGAATTATTTTTTAAATTGGTATGTTTATATGGGTGTATAGCCTGGGGGTCCCCTTCCCTTTCAGTTCTATTAGCGAAATGTTTTTTGATATTTAATTTTCTCACATATTTTTCTACATCAACAAACAGTTCGAATTTGTCAGCACTTTTACTTGGTGCATATTTGAGTCCTTGATTAAGTACCTCTAACTCATTATCCGTAAATTTTACATCTGTTAAATTGAATAGTCCCTTATTTAGTTGTCCCTTTTCCTTTTTCTTTCGCCCTCGTCCTCTTTTACCTCTTTTTCTCTTGGGTCTTGTAACCCCCGAGGTGAATTGGGTGGGATACGGTAATGTTCCTTCCATCCCCTCCATTCCCCCCCCTGGTATTGGTTGGGGTATTGATTTTGATAGGGGCCCGGTCTCCCTCTAAAATTCCCTCTGAATGCTCCCCTGGGAGGTCTCTGTGGATATTGATTGCGATCATATCCATAATAATTATATTCTGGAGGTCTATTATCTAACGGGCCATATCTGTTATATGTCGACACTGGATATGGGGGTGGTTGGGGATACCCATTTTGTGGGGCTTGGTTAGGGCCTTTCAAATTCCCAGATAATTTTCCTCCCCCCGGTTTAGTCCCCGATTTGTTTATATTGGCCACTTTCATTTTAGTGGCTATGGGAACTGAGGCTGGTCCCTTGGATTCTGGAGTATTGGGTTCAGACCCTACCAGCATATTTTCTTGCCATTTATAAACCTTATTTTCTTCAAAATCTTTGATGTCTCTTTGGTATTTTTTAATTTTTTTATTTTTTATTTCTCCATCATATTTGGCCAGATGATTTTGTAATATTTTGGCCTTTTCTGTGTAGTCATTAGAAGTGCTAAAAGGCCCCATTTTTTCTTTAAGTTCTGCGATTTTGGATTGCAGAATCCCTGCCTTAGCCTTACGTTTCCTTACCATAAGCTGCATAAGCTTTTGTTCACAGCCGTTAAAAAACTGATACCATTCATCCAAAGACTGGAGGTCTTCGGGCCCTTCATTGGGGTTAATATCCCACCTCAGTCTTCGAGGGGTTAAATTGTGACCTATGTACATTTCCAATGAGGCCACATCCCACCATAACCTGATTTGTTTCTCCATGTCTATTTGGAGTTGTTTAAAACCTCTCTCAAGGTCAAGGTTAGGGGCGGGTGCCTGTTGGAACACTTCCTCTAGGTTGATGTTCCTTTCTTGCATAAAGTTAAATATATCCATGCTTGCTTGAGCTATTAGTGTTGTATCAAACAAATAATGTAGTACAATACCAAAAGAATGAAGAATTGTAGACGGCCACTCACATTGGCTTGTCTAGCTCCGCGCTTAGGATAATTCAAAAAGGTCTATACTAATATTAATAATGTAAACCCAGTACAGCTGCTCCCTATGAAATCTAGATGATTTAATTGGTAGTTTAATTAGATGAGGGGCGCTAGTACCAACAAGAGATACTAAATTAATTAATAGGTTAATTAATTGTATATTCTGAACTGTATAGTAGAGACTAAGAGCTTATTGAAAAAAGGTGTGCAGACACAATATAGATCTACCATGAACTAAGCTAATTAATAACTATTTAAAGTGATAATAGTGAACCACATTTGATTACTCATACATTACAACCATTATAATGTGAATAATAAAAATTGGTTAGAGTGTGTTTATACAAACAATAATAACACCAGACACCTAGCGTGACCCAGTGAGGTATAAATTAATTATTACCCCAAAGATAATTAACACACAAAATAGAGCTGACCGAGCTCTATTTAAATTAAATAATATAAATATAACAGACCCTGTACCTTGTATCACAATGTGTACAACGAAAGTTAATGATCAAGCACTTATGCCCAATCTAATACATAAAAAGTGCAAACCAACAAATTTGGCAAATATCCCAATGTCTTGGGTACATCCAAAAAACGTGAAAAATATGTGAAAAATATTAATATAAATTAGACAGTGTTAATTGATATAACGCAAAGTTCATGTAGTATATAAAAAGTGCAAGCCAACAAAATTGGCAAATAATCCCAATATCTTGGGTGCATCCAAAAAACGTGAAAAATATTAATATAAATTAGACAGTGTTAATTGATATAACGCAAAGTTCATATAGTAGTCCTTGCTGCAAAACGCCACAATCACTCCTGTAGATATAGCTTGTGCACCATCACCAGACAAATTCTCGATCCACCCAATGTGAGAACCAGCAGTATTAAATGGCCTCTTACCAAATGGAGTTGATTACTTTGTTTAGAAGCAATCAAATGCGCTTTCACAGGATTGTGCCTGTACACTGAGTGACACACCCTCACTCAAGGGCTCTCTTCCCTCTATCAGACCAGCTCAGATGGAATGGATTGGAAACATATGTGGGAATATAAAGAGAGGCGCACCTCATAGCGTAATAACGTTTTATTTAAAAAATAGCATAAAAAAACACAGCAGCCAATTGCTCACTTACATTTTCCAGTGCCTACCCGGCACTGAGGCTACTTGCGATATGTTAAAAGATTCGATGGAGCAGCGGATCCTTCCCTCCTGGCGTGCGTCTCTAGCGTGCGTTCCACTCACCAGACAGCCGGAGCCAATATCACAGGAAGTCCAGCAATAGTGCATCCAAAGATACAAAGTGATCAGGTACCGCCTACCGACGTACGTTTCGTGTTTGTCACGTCTTCAGGGTGGCGTACCTGATCACTGAATAACCTGATTAATATACTGATCCTCATTAGTGGCCAACCAATGACGACTTAGTGTGTGCACAGCCTCAGTCCCAGTTAAGCTCACAACACAGCTGAAAAAAATCTATACATAATGGATAAGTATTAACCCCCACATTAGGAATATAAATTATCTATGTTTTAGATCTTACTTTGCCTCATTAATCCCTGACTCCAGACGGGGCTTTATTTTATATTTCTGGGTATTAATTCAATATGGGACTTCATTTGCATAACTTTTTAAATAAATAACTTTTCAACGTCTAATCCTGGGACTAATATAAATCTTTGTAATAGGCACAGATTTTTTCTGTCTTATTTGATTAGTAAAGGGCGGAGGTAAACCTGCCCATGTCTAACCACCAACTATAATTAAAAAACTATATGTTGGCTTATTTTATTTTTCTATGGCGTATAGAATCTGCAGTACTCATTAAATCCACAAGATGTCACTATTGTGTCTTACTATCTATGGAACCACATCTTTCATATAGTAAGATGGGATAGCTTATAAATCACCCTCTCAATCAACATTTGACTATTTTAATTACCTAGATGCAGATGTATATATCTATTTGGTCATTAGATCAACTTTTATATAAAACCATTCACTGCTCACAAACTGGTTGTTGTGGCATATTGCTTTTAAATTTATTGAATTTTATATTATTCTCTATGGGATATGGCGTCTGTATTACTCATACGGTCCACAAGATGTCACTACATATGGTATGTTCACTCCAGACAGTTTATATATATATCTCCTGCCTCCATTCTATGCATGAGTGTATTTTCTATTAATTAACTCTTTACCAAATGTTAATACATGGGATATAATCCATATGGGGCAATCTGAACAGATCTTTTGATCACCCACTCCACAGACGGGCGATAACAATCCCTCCATCTCACAGCACACAATCTGTCACAATTATCCTGCCAGTTCCCCCCAACACCGTTGACAGTAGATAAAAACGACTTAATTTTTCATCTAGTTATAATTATCCTTCCCTCAGTTAACTATTCATTGGACAAGAAGCAATTCAGGTCTAAATCTATATTCATCCCTAAAGGTTGCATCGTGTCCAATGTATATAACCACTTAGTCTCATTTTGAGATATTGCTTTTTTCATATCCGTCCCTCTCCAATGTCTTGATACTCTATCTATTCCATAGAACTTGCACAGTGAAGGATCACTATTGTGATATCTCTCAAAGTGTCTGGGCACACTATGGTTGGGAAATTTTTTCTTAATATTGGTCAAATGTTCATTTATGCGTACTTTGAGCTTTCTCGTGGTACGCCCTACATATTGCATAGGACATGGGCATTGTAGTACGTAAGTGACATATTCAGAGTCACACGTTATAAGGGGTTTAATCTTATGAGTTCTTTTATTTGCACATGATTGGAAATGGGTTAGTTTTTTGCTAGTGCCTGGTTGTCTCGTTATTTTACATGCTTTGCATCTGTTACAGTGATGAAACCCTGATCCATCCAAAAAAGTGGGCGGTTTCTTGGGGGGGTCTGGCACATTGGGGGCTATCTTGTTCCGGAGTCCAGGAGCTCTGGTGTAAATAAATTTTGGTACCTTTGGGATATTTAGCTTTAGATCTTGATCTTGTCTGAGTATGGGCCAATGTTTTTTGATAATGGCTTCTACCTCTCTATATTGTCTATTGTAGCCTGTTATAAAGGCTAGACCACCCACGTATTCTGGTTTAGCTTTAGTAGTGAGTAGGGAGCTCCTATCTAGATTGGATACTTGTGATAATGCTTTCTTGAGGGTGTCCTCTTTGTATCCCTTCTCAATAAATCTTTCAGTTAGCACCTGTGCTTGTTCCTGAAAGTCAATTTGTGTTGCACAGTTGCGTTTTATACGCATGTACTGGCCTTTTGGGACCGCACCTATCCACCTTGGGTGGTGGCAACTACTTGTAGGTACATACCCATTCCTGTCTGTTGCTTTAAAGTAGGTTTTTGTAATGAATTGCTCCTGCTTAATGGTGATAGTAAGGTCCAAAAAATTTACCTCCTGTCCCATGTGTTCGCTGGTGAACTTTAGACCATATAGATTATTATTCATACTGGTTAGGTACTCATTAAATTCCTCCACGGGCCCTCTCCAGAAAACAATAATATCATCTATATATCTTTTATAGAACACCAGCGACTCATTCCGTTCGAAAAAAATTGTTTCAGCTTCCCACTTGTTTAAGACTATGTTGGCCACGCTTGGGGCATAGCGAGCCCCCATAGCTACACCCCCAACTTGGTTATAGTACTCACTGTTAGCCCAAAAGAAATTATTTTTCATTGTCATACTTAACCCTTTAACTAAATGGTTGATCTGTGCTTGTTTTAATTGAGAATCTTTAGTTAATGCCCATTTTATTGCCACTTCAGCATCCATATGTCTAATATTTGTATATAGTGATTCAATATCTACAGTAATCATAATGGTATTAGGTGTTGCTCTTAATTCTTGAAGAAGGACTATCAATTCACGGCTGTCCTTCAAATAGGAGGGACTACATGGGACTAGTGGTTTGAAAAAACAATCTAGGTATTCACCCATACGAGAAAACAGAGAATTTATACCACTTATGATTGGACGTCCTGGGGGTTGTTCTTTATTTTTATGTATTTTGGGTGTCAGATATAGAACGGGAATTTTGGGGGCTAGAGGGATCAGATAATCAGCCTCTTTTTTATTTAGAAAGTTTTTACGTAATCCCTCTGTCACCCAACTATTTAAAACCATTTTTAATTTGGAAGTAGGGTCACCTCTCAGTTTCAAAGGCACCCGCCCCTAACCTTGACCTTGAGAGAGGTTTTAAACAACTCCAAATAGACATGGAGAAACAAATCAGGTTATGGTGGGATGTGGCCTCATTGGAAATGTACATAGGTCACAATTTAACCCCTCGAAGACTGAGGTGGGATATTAACCCCAATGAAGGGCCCGAAGACCTCCAGTCTTTGGATGAATGGTATCAGTTTTTTAACGGCTGTGAACAAAAGCTTATGCAGCTTATGGTAAGGAAACGTAAGGCTAAGGCAGGGATTCTGCAATCCAAAATCGCAGAACTTAAAGAAAAAATGGGGCCTTTTAGCACTTCTAATGACTACACAGAAAAGGCCAAAATATTACAAAATCATCTGGCCAAATATGATGGAGAAATAAAAAATAAAAAAATTAAAAAATACCAAAGAGACATCAAAGATTTTGAAGAAAATAAGGTTTATAAATGGCAAGAAAATATGCTGGTAGGGTCTGAACCCAATACTCCAGAATCCAAGGGACCAGCCTCAGTTCCCATAGCCACTAAAATGAAAGTGGCCAATATAAACAAATCGGGGACTAAACCGGGGGGAGGAAAATTATCTGGGAATTTGAAAGGCCCTAACCAAGCCCCACAAAATGGGTATCCCCAACCACCCCCATATCCAGTGTCGACATATAACAGATATGGCCCGTTAGATAATAGACCTCCAGAATATAATTATTATGGATATGATCGCAATCAATATCCACAGAGACCTCCCAGGGGAGCATTCAGAGGGAATTTTAGAGGGAGACCGGGCCCCTATCAAAATCAATACCCCAACCAATACCAGGGGGGGGAATGGAGGGGATGGAAGGAACATTACCGTATCCCACCCAATTCACCTCGGGGGTTACAAGACCCAAGAGAAAAAGAGGTAAAAGAGGACGAGGGCGAAAGAAAAAGGAAAAGGGACAACTAAATAAGGGACTATTCAATTTAACAGATGTAAAATTTACGGATAATGAGTTAGAGGTACTTAATCAAGGACTCAAATATGCACCAAGTAAAAGTGCTGACAAATTCGAACTGTTTGTTGATGTAGAAAAATATGTGAGAAAATTAAATATCAAAAAACATTTCGCTAATAGAACTGAAAGGGAAGGGGACCCCCAGGCTATACACCCATATAAACATACCAATTTAAAAAATAATTCAACGTTTAATCCACAAAAAGGAAAACACCACCATATAGAAGTATTCAAAAATATGGTACAGAATGACATAAAAAAGATGGAAATTAAAAAATATGGAGATACAGTCAAAATATGGGAAGGAATCAAACAAATAGAGGAGAACAAACAAATAGTAATACGAGGTGCAGACAAAGGCGGGGGGTTAGTTGTAATGACACGTGAGTACTATTACAATGAAATGAGTAGACAGCTGAGGGATCCAAATACATATTTGAAACTGAGAGGTGACCCTACTTCCAAATTAAAAATGGTTTTAAATAGTTGGGTGACAGAGGGATTACGTAAAAACTTTCTAAATAAAAAAGAGGCTGATTATCTGATCCCTCTAGCCCCCAAAATTCCCGTTCTATATCTGACACCCAAAATACATAAAAATAAAGAACAACCCCCAGGACGTCCAATCATAAGTGGTATAAATTCTCTGTTTTCTCGTATGGGTGAATACCTAGATTGTTTTTTCAAACCACTAGTCCCATGTAGTCCCTCCTATTTGAAGGACAGCCGTGAATTGATAGTCCTTCTTCAAGAATTAAGAGCAACACCTAATACCATTATGATTACTGTAGATATTGAATCACTATATACAAATATTAGACATATGGATGCTGAAGTGGCAATAAAATGGGCATTAACTAAAGATTCTCAATTAAAACAAGCACAGATCAACCATTTAGTTAAAGGGTTAAGTATGACAATGAAAAATAATTTCTTTTGGGCTAACAGTGAGTACTATAACCAAGTTGGGGGTGTAGCTATGGGGGCTCGCTATGCCCCAAGCGTGGCCAACATAGTCTTAAACAAGTGGGAAGCTGAAACAATTTTTTTCGAACGGAATGAGTCGCTGGTGTTCTATAAAAGATATATAGATGATATTATTGTTTTCTGGAGAGGGCCCGTGGAGGAATTTAATGAGTACCTAACCAGTATGAATAATAATCTATATGGTCTAAAGTTCACCAGCGAACACATGGGACAGGAGGTAAATTTTTTGGACCTTACTATCACCATTAAGCAGGAGCAATTCATTACAAAAACCTACTTTAAAGCAACAGACAGGAATGGGTATGTACCTACAAGTAGTTGCCACCACCCAAGGTGGATAGGTGCGGTCCCAAAAGGCCAGTACATGCGTATAAAACGCAACTGTGCAACACAAATTGACTTTCAGGAACAAGCACAGGTGCTAACTGAAAGATTTATTGAGAAGGGATACAAAGAGGACACCCTCAAGAAAGCATTATCACAAGTATCCAATCTAGATAGGAGCTCCCTACTCACTACTAAAGCTAAACCAGAATACGTGGGTGGTCTAGCCTTTATAACAGGCTACAATAGACAATATAGAGAGGTAGAAGCCATTATCAAAAAACATTGGCCCATACTCAGACAAGATCAAGATCTAAAGCTAAATATCCCAAAGGTACCAAAATTTATTTACACCAGAGCTCCTGGACTCCGGAACAAGATAGCCCCCAATGTGCCAGACCCCCCCAAGAAACCGCCCACTTTTTTGGATGGATCAGGGTTTCATCACTGTAACAGATGCAAAGCATGTAAAATAACGAGACAACCAGGCACTAGCAAAAAACTAACCCATTTCCAATCATGTGCAAATAAAAGAACTCATAAGATTAAACCCCTTATAACGTGTGACTCTGAATATGTCACTTACGTACTACAATGCCCATGTCCTATGCAATATGTAGGGCGTACCACGAGAAAGCTCAAAGTACGCATAAATGAACATTTGACCAATATTAAGAAAAAATTTCCCAACCATAGTGTGCCCAGACACTTTGAGAGATATCACAATAGTGATCCTTCACTGTGCAAGTTCTATGGAATAGATAGAGTATCAAGACATTGGAGAGGGACGGATATGAAAAAAGCAATATCTCAAAATGAGACTAAGTGGTTATATACATTGGACACGATGCAACCTTTAGGGATGAATATAGATTTAGACCTGAATTGCTTCTTGTCCAATGAATAGTTAACTGAGGGAAGGATAATTATAACTAGATGAAAAATTAAGTCGTTTTTATCTACTGTCAACGGTGTTGGGGGGAACTGGCAGGATAATTGTGACAGATTTTGTGCTGTGAGATGGAGGGATTGTTATCGCCCGTCTGTGGAGTGGGTGATCAAAAGATCTGTTCAGATTGCCCCATATGGATTATATCCCATGTATTAACATTTGGTAAAGAGTTAATTAATAGAAAATACACTCATGCATAGAATGGAGGCAGGAGATATATATATAAACTGTCTGGAGTGAACATACCATATGTAGTGACATCTTGTGGACCGTATGAGTAATACAGACGCCATATCCCATAGAGAATAATATAAAATTCAATAAATTTAAAAGCAATATGCCACAACAACCAGTTTGTGAGCAGTGAATGGTTTTATATAAAAGTTGATCTAATGACCAAATAGATATATACATCTGCATCTAGGTAATTAAAATAGTCAAATGTTGATTGAGAGGGTGATTTATAAGCTATCCCATCTTACTATATGAAAGATGTGGTTCCATAGATAGTAAGACACAATAGTGACATCTTGTGGATTTAATGAGTACTGCAGATTCTATACGCCATAGAAAAATAAAATAAGCCAACATATAGTTTTTTAATTATAGTTGGTGGTTAGACATGGGCAGGTTTACCTCCGCCCTTTACTAATCAAATAAGACAGAAAAAATCTGTGCCTATTACAAAGATTTATATTAGTCCCAGGATTAGACGTTGAAAAGTTATTTATTTAAAAAGTTATGCAAATGAAGTCCCATATTGAATTAATACCCAGAAATATAAAATAAAGCCCCGTCTGGAGTCAGGGATTAATGAGGCAAAGTAAGATCTAAAACATAGATAATTTATATTCCTAATGTGGGGGTTAATACTTATCCATTATGTATAGATTTTTTTCAGCTGTGTTGTGAGCTTAACTGGGACTGAGGCTGTGCACACACTAAGTCGTCATTGGTTGGCCACTAATGAGGATCAGTATATTAATCAGGTTATTCAGTGATCAGGTACGCCACCCTGAAGACGTGACAAACACGAAACGTACGTCGGTAGGCGGTACCTGATCACTTTGTATCTTTGGATGCACTATTGCTGGACTTCCTGTGATATTGGCTCCGGCTGTCTGGTGAGTGGAACGCACGCTAGAGACGCACGCCAGGAGGGAAGGATCCGCTGCTCCATCGAATCTTTTAACATATCGCAAGTAGCCTCAGTGCCGGGTAGGCACTGGAAAATGTAAGTGAGCAATTGGCTGCTGTGTTTTTTTATGCTATTTTTTAAATAAAACGTTATTACGCTATGAGGTGCGCCTCTCTTTATATTCCCACATATGTTTCCAATCCATTCCATCTGAGCTGGTCTGATAGAGGGAAGAGAGCCCTTGAGTGAGGGTGTGTCACTCAGTGTACAGGCACAATCCTGTGAAAGCGCATTTGATTGCTTCTAAACAAAGTAATCAACTCCATTTGGTAAGAGGCCATTTAATACTGCTGGTTCTCACATTGGGTGGATCGAGAATTTGTCTGGTGATGGTGCACAAGCTATATCTACAGGAGTGATTGTGGCGTTTTGCAGCAAGGACTACTATATGAACTTTGCGTTATATCAATTAACACTGTCTAATTTATATTAATATTTTTCACGTTTTTTGGATGCACCCAAGATATTGGGATTATTTGCCAATTTTGTTGGCTTGCACTTTTTATATACTACATGAACTTTGCGTTATATCAATTAACACTGTCTAATTTATATTAATATTTTTCACATATTTTTCACGTTTTTTGGATGTACCCAAGACATTGGGATATTTGCCAAATTTGTTGGTTTGCACTTTTTATGTATTAGATTGGGCATAAGTGCTTGATCATTAACTTTCGTTGTACACATTGTGATAGAAGGTACAGGGTCTGTTATATTTATATTATTTAATTTAAAAATAGAGAGCTCGGTCAGCTCTATTTTGTGTGTTAATTATCTTTGGGGTAATAATTAATTTATACCTCACTGGGTCACGCTAGGTGTCTGGTGTTATTATTGTTTGTATAAACACACTCTAACCAATTTTTATTATTCACATTATAATGGTTGTAATGTATGAGTAACCAAATGTGGTTCACTATTATCACAATACACTGACTAAAGTGACAGATGTTGAAATAGGGATTGCTACTTTCTCAGACCATTCCCCAGTAATGTTGACTATAGAAGAAATGAAAATACAGAGACCAGCCTTTAACTGGTCATTAAATGAAGCGCTTCTTAGTGAAAATCAAGATGTAGAAAAAAAAAGGGAAGAATTGATGCATTTTTTCGAAATTAACGACACACAAGATATCCCATATTCTATTCTATGGGAAACACACAAGGCATATATAAGAGGTATATTTATATCCATGGGGGCTGGGAAAAAAAAGGCGAGAGAAAGGGAAACTAGAAGCCTAACAGAGGAAATATACGAATTAGAACGGCTACACAAAAGACCTGAAGGGAGACATCAAGAAATATACCATCAACTTATATCCAAAAGAGAAGAACTAAATAATCTATTAACACAGGACACAAAAAGGGTTTTCAATAGAATTCTGAGAGGAAAATACCTGAGTGGCAACAAAATTGGGAAACACCTGGCAAAGACCCTGAGAAAGGAAAAGTCGAGAAACTACATAGAAAAAATTTGAAATAAACAAGGAGAAGCAGTCTATAAAACAAAAGAGATAGCAGAAGTATTTCGAAATTACTATAGTACACTTTATGATGTCAAGAAAGGCAATGAAGGAAAAGGTAAAGCAACCATAATAAAACAGTTCTTAGATGAATCAGGCATCTCGCAATTAAATCCAAATGACAGCGAAGATTTAAAAAGCCCTATCACGGAGCAGGAAATTAAAAAAGCCATCCTAGAAACACCAATAGGGAAAAGCCCAGGTCCGGATGGATTCCCCATTAAATATTTTAGGAAATTTGAGAAAATCCTGATACCCAGGCTCTGCAATTACATGAACGGACTCGGTGTAGACTATGGGCTAAGCTCAGAAGCACAGAGAGCACAGATAACTGTAATCTTAAAAGAAGGTAAAAACAAAATGTTATGCCCAAGCTATAGACCAATTTCACTCCTGAATTGCGACACAAAACTCTATGCAAAAGTCCTGGTGAACAGGTTAAGAGATACAATTAGTGAATTGGTCCATATGGATCAGGTAGGCTTTGTCGCAGGAAGAGAGGGGCGCGACAATGGAGTTAGAACACTCCTCCTGTTGCAAAAAATGAAAGTTCATGGGCCCCCAGGCCTATTTCTGTCAATTGATGCTGAGAAAGCATTTGACAGAGTAGACTGGGGGCTCATGATGGCGACATTGAAGCACATGGGCATGGGCGACAGGATAAAGAATTAGGGTATTATATGAAGTACCGACTGCAACAATAAAAATCAATGGAGATCATTCAACTCCTTTTACAATGAGAAATGGGACGAGATAGGGCTGTCCCCTGTCTTCACTTCTTTTTGTGCTATCGTTGGAACCATTACTAGCAACAATCAGAGCAAATAAGGACATTAGAGGAATAAAAATCGGTGACGTTGAGCATAAGGTCACGGCTTTCGCCGACGACCTGCTGTTCTACGTCTCTGAACCTAAAAATACAATGCCACGATTGATTGAAACGCTACAACAATATGGAGAAATAGCAAACTTCAAAATCAACCTGAATAAATCGGAAATCTTGAACATAAATATGGAAGCTAATGAGGTACACGCGTTACAAAAAGAATATCCATTCCCTTGGAAGAAGAAAGGTTTAAAATACCTGGGGATTAAATTAGCAAATTCAGTAGAACGATTATTCAGCGAGAACTATATTCCACTACTAGACAAAATCAAAAAGGAGACTAAAAAATTATCTCTCAGGCCCCTGTCATGGTTTGGCTGGATCAATACAGTTAAAATGGTGCTTCTGCCTAAAGTTACATATAAATTCTCAATGTTACCAATCCCTCTCCCAGACTATTATTTTCAAACTTTGAATTCTATAATAAGCAGATTTGTTTGGCAAAATAAAAAACCTAGGATCTCTCGCAACACTTTGAAGCAGAACAAAGATCAAGGTGGAATGGGTATCCCGGACCTAAAAAAATATTACTACGCGGTAACGGTGTCACGAGCAGTAGAATGGGCACAGGAAACAGAAGATAAACACTGGGTGAAAATGGAGAGTATCATAAGCGAAAAAAGTTTAAGAAAGGCAATTTGGATCCCCTCACATTTAAGAGGTTTGGGCACTAACACACAAAAAATAACAAAAAATGTATTAAAAATATGGGATTTATTACACAAACAATATAAGTGGAAGTATAATTCACCGTTAATGATTTTAAGTGATAATGAGTATTTTCCACCAGGAAAAAGACACGTAGGGTGTCAATGGTTAGGGGAAAACACGCAATTAAAAGATATAATAGATAAAGGAAGATTAAAAACACTAGTAGAATTGCAGCATAATGTAGCACAAATAAGAATAAATGAGTGGCGATACCTACAGCTGGTCCATTTTGTAAGAAGCCTTCCCCAACCGATGAGAACAAAAGAAAATTATACAGCATTGGAAAAAATCTGCAAAACAATATCTCGGCTTTACAGAGCTATTCTTGCAGAGGAGAAACTGGAGATACCGCCTTTTTTCTTAAAATGGGGCACGGAATTGGGTGCACATGACTATATGCACAAAATCAAAAAAATACTGCAATTAACAAATAAATCAGCTATTGACACCTTGACGGCGGAGATGAACTATAAATGCCTCTCCAGATCGTATATGACACCTGATAAACTTAACAAATTTCATACAGACAACTCACAGAACTGCTGGAGGGGATGTAATAAGCTGGGCACAATGGCTCATATTTGGTGGGAGTGCCCAAAAATAAAAAACATTTTGGAGAGAGATTCTAAGCCTCATAAAAACAATTACCGACGTTACCATAAAGGAAGATCCTTGGATATGCTTATTTCATGGGACCAACGACCCAATAAAACAATATACAAAAACATTGATCCCCCAGATGCTAAATGCAGCCAAGGGTCTTATCCCGAAAAAATGGCAGTATGAAGAAGCACCAACCAAAAGAGAATGGGCTCTAAGAGTGGAGGAAACATATCGCCTTGAAAAATTGAGATATAATGGAGAGGAAGGAGAGGAAGACGATCTGAAAAAATGGCAGACATTTAAACAAACTTGGAAATATGTCGAAACGATTATATAAATCGTAGGTAATAGAAAAACGGTCCGAGATAAAGAAAAGACGAGAGGTAATGGAAAGTAGGGAGGGTGGGATCGGGGGGGGGGGGATGTGAGAGAAAAGAAATAGGAAGGAAAAAGAAAAACCCCACACACTATAAAAGAGTAATAAAATCTAAAAAGGATTATAATAAATAATATATGATAAATTTAAATTTATCATTTAAATCATCATCAATTTAAATTTAAATTTATCAATTTAAATTTATTAAATTTATCACGATTTAAATTTCTTAGCAATAAAACTCCACAATGATGTGAAATATAACGAGAGATATAAATGAACACGAAGTTGAATAATAATCTCTTGAATATTGCTGAAGTGGAAAAAAAAATAAATAAATAACATAATACGCGCCAACAGGCGAATCAGATCAATGGATGCCTCCCCCAGGAAGACCGCTGCCAATTTCAGTTCTGCCGCAGCCGAGCTTCTGGCCAGCTCTTCAGATACTCCTCTCAGAAAGGAATCCACATTCTCCGTCTAGGCTTCCATGGCCTTAGACATGGTTGCTAAGGCAAGGGCAGGTTTGCAGGCTAAACCCGCCAGCCCATAGATCCTCTTGACATCCTGGTCTATCTTCCTTTCGAGACATCTTTGAAAGACACAGCATCCTCTAAAGGGAGGGTGACATGCTTGGCTAAGCACATTAAAGCCGCATCCACCGAAGGGGCATTCTCCAGGTGCTTGACCTCGTCTGCTTTAAAAGGATACAACCTGGCTGTCTTGTTTGACATAGAAGACTTCCTGTCTACCTTACTCCACTCTTCGTCAATGATGTCCTTTAGTTCAGTAAGGAGCGGGAAACTCGCTCGCTCTTTCCCCAATTGTTTAAAGAACTTTTTCTGCTTCGTTGGTGGGGCAGATGGTTCCTCCCAGTTAAGGGCTTCTTTGATCGCTTTGATTAAAGGCGAAACCAGGGAGAAGTCGAAACCAACACTCTCTTCTTCACCATCAATTTCATCCTCTGAAGAGTCAGGCGAAGAGGCGTAAGGCTGTGAAGGGCCTGCCATCTCGTGTGTATCAACGGCCGGGGAGCCGGAACGAGTGGATTGGCTCCGAGTGTGAGGTGCTTCTACCTCCTTCAGAGACTGATGCACCACGCGCCTTACTAGAGACTCCAAGCTCTGGCTTTCTGTCTCCTTTTCCCCAACCGCTTGGGCATAGCACTGGTCGCACAAAGACTTGCCCTCCGGGACTCATGTCCCACATCCCCAGCACGCTCTGTGATTAGAGCGGCTGTCCTGGCGGTGGGAGCGGTGTCTTGAGGAGGAATTAGAGTGTCTCCTCTGGTGGTGTATATCCGATGGAGATTCACGTCTTACAATCTCCCGGGGGATGGAGGCAGGTGTAAGGACGTAGGGCGGCGATGCAACGCAGAGGGAGGGGAGGAGAGTGCGCAGAAGGGGAAAACCGAATGGCGCATGCGCGGCCGCCGGAAAATGTCCAGACAGCGCACGCGCGAGTCAAGCCTCGTTCTCGAGGATGACGGCAGAGGGAGGGGCGGATGGAGAGGAGAGGGAGGGGCGGGACCTAGGATACGACGGCCGGATGGAGAGGAAGAGGTGCACGCGGTGCTGCAGACGTGACACACTCGGATGAAGCCCGGGGCCATAGAAGAGCGGAGAATGCGGCGGCGTTAAGCGGGACACAGAGACGCCGGTCACAGATAACCATTAGGTAACAGCCGACCGAATGAGGGTAGGACCCCGCTCTCTCCCGGAACAGCCGCTCCCCCCTTCCCATCACCAACATCAAGAACTGCAAGGCGTCTAGCAAATGCAAAGAGAAAGTGAAACTACAGCACTAACGGCGAGGAAGGGTAAGACCCCCGTTAAGGGGAAGGAAAGAAAAAGCTATCCTCCAGGATGGGGTAAGTCGCCTATCATAAAGAAAATGCTGACACCTGTGTATTACCCGGAGACATGTTTAAATGAGAGTGGCAGGTGATTTATAGTAACAAAAAACACTGACATTTGAAAGCAAAGGTGGATGTGGTGGATCTTGTGTCATTTTTGAGAGATAGGAGAGGGAGGATCCCCCCCCGTTAAAAAACTGCGATATAAAACGGATTTATACCCCAGGGGGGGTCCACTGGAATTGAACCAAAACATACTATCCAGAGCCACCCACCCCAGAGTGGTCCCTGAAATAGTCAATTGACGACACATAGGGATAAAAAAGAAGGGAAGTCCGTTTGATTTTGCCTCGGGGTCCCGTCCCCCGCCGCCCCCCCCCCCCGGCGGAAACGTGAGCATTCGAGGGAGCCTGCCTATTATACCTTTGGTTTGTCCTGTTTTTTGTTTTTTTTGTTTTGTTGGTCAGTCCATATGGGCTACTCCCTCTTTGTGGGTCTGTCTAGTTGAAGTCTTTGATTGACTGACTGGAACCGTAGAATACAACCCTGTCTCAGAAAAGATTGTTTAAATCTAATACCCCCCCTAAGCTCACTGGGGTTCATAAGGGTATAGGGATTGATAGGGGGCGTTCTGCCTCTTACCCACCCCCCCCCTCCCATCCCACGGAGTAATACCCAGCGACTAAGGAGAAGGGGAAGGCTCCAATATAAATAATTACTCTACTATGACTGGCAGAGCCACTAAAGGAACTGAATCTAAAACACCAAAAGGAAAAGCAAATACAAGCACAATTAAGCAACATTTGGTGAAGGGTTTGAGCCCAAAGAGTCCAGTTATGGAAAAACAAGCGACGAAACAGGGAAAGAAGAAGGAGGGGAGCAAAAAGAAGGAGGAAACCCTAGAGGCCTCGGGAGGATATACTAGCACCCAAAGCGAACTAGACAGTAGTAGGATGGAGGAACAGAGGGAGAATACCCAAATATTAACCAAGACAATATTGTCAGAAATGTTGACGAAAATGGAAAAGTCAATTAAATGCGAAATTGTAGCACTACGAACGGATTTAACACATGTGCTGACCCGAGTAGAGGAAGTGGAAAATAATACAGATAAACATACACTGGAAATAGCGGAGCTAAAAGAGCAGCTTAAAATTACTAAAATAAACCAAAGGAGGACTCTGTTTAAACTAGAAGAACAGGAAAACCAGAGTAGAAGGCAGAACCTCAGAATACGATCACTCCTAGAAGAGAACAGGGAAGACCTTATAAAAATTATAAAAGAATTATTTAATCCCTTATTAAACAAAACCCCAGAATGGGATCTGAAAATTGAAAGGATACATAGAGTCAGGAAACCTCAACACATACCAACAGATACCCCCAGAGATATCCTGGTCAGATTCCAGAATTATACAGAAAAAACAGAGATATAGACTAATTTGAGAGGAAAACCCCCCCTGAAATTCAGGGGAATAGAGCTGCAAATCTTTATGGACTTGTCTCCGGAAACACTGGCTAGGAGACGGATGCTTAGACCACTGTTAAATCAAATGCGCATAAATAATGTAAAGTATAGCTGGAGTTTCCCGGCCTGTCTGGTAGGATACAAGGAGGGTAGATCGGTAAGGTTGAGGTTCCCGGAGGATCTAATGGAGTTCTGTAAAAATTTAGGGTTACAACCAATAGAAATCCCAGAATGGTTGGAAAGAGAAGGTCTGTGATGGGGGGTGGGGGGTGGGGAAGGGGGGGGGCCCGGGGTAGAACGCAACCCTTGGCCCGTGGGGAGGGTTCGGGGGTAAATTAAAGCAATACAAACAGTGGCCTTTGTAGTTGGGATGGGGGGAGGGGGGAGAGTGGGGGGGGGGGGGAAAGGGGAGGAGAGAGGCTATGACCGGGGTGGAATCCTCTCCATCTGAGGGACCATTTTGCCCCCCCTACCCTGAAAGTGGGGGGGGGGGGGTAGAATGGGGGAAGAGGTTCAAGCCCAACCTCTGAGTAGGAAGCCCAGAGGCAGAAAGGAATATTTCTGATCAGCCAAGGGGCTGGAGGTCAGTATTGACCACGGGAGGGGTAGCAGAGGGGGGGAGTGTTGGGAGTGGGGGGTGGGTGGGGGAGGGGGGGGAGGGGGGGGGGGGGGTCTCCTAATAAAATTAAAAAAGGGGACGTGCCTCTCCGTAAAAAACAAAAATAAAAGAAAAGTTCCAGATTAGGTTTTTAACATATAATGTCCGAGGCCTGAATAACCCTGCTAAAAGACACAAAATATTAACAGAGCTTAAACACATTCAGACAGACATAGTGTTTCTCCAGGAAACCCACCTCTTTCAGGGAGCTAATATAAAATTATACTCCAAAAAATTCCCCACTTGGGTATATGCAGACTCAACCACAATGAAGGCCAAAGGAGTAGCGATAGGTTTTTCGGAAGGAACCCAGTTTAGAGGACAGGGGAGACTAGTGGATCCAGAAGGGCGGTTTTTACTCCTATGCGGCCACATCAATGGGCTGCAACTTACTCTAGCAAATATATATGCACCAAACAAAAATCAAACAGACTATGTGAAGAAAATGATAAGCAAGCTCGCCAATTTTGGACAGGGGATGATTATATTGGCAGGGGACTTGAACCTATGTATGAATTCAGATGAAGATAGTACGTCGCGAGTGCGGGAGACGGGAAAGCAATCTCTAAAAAAATTGAAGAAAACCCTCCACCAAAATCAATTGGTGGACGTGTGGCGAACGATGAATCCAAAAACACGAGACTATACTTTCTTCTCACCCGTACACGGGACGTATACACGTCTTGATTATTTTTTCGTGGATCATAATACGTTATCTAGGGTTACGGACTCCCACATAAAGATATCTACGATATCAGATCACGCACCAGTTACGATGACAATAGAAGAAAGCAGGCTATCAAAACCCCACTCGAACTGGAGATTAAATGAAACCCTACTCTCTGAAAAACAAGACACTGAAAAAATACAGGAAGAATTAATTATTTTTTTTGAAAATAACGAATCAGTCGACATTTCAGATGCAACTTTATGGGAAACACATAAGGCATATATTCGGGGCATATTTATTGCGATGGGTTCAGGGAAAATAAAAGAAAGAACTAAAAAAATTAAAAAGATAACCGAAGAAATATATAGCCTGGAGCAACTCCATAAGAAACCAGGGGGTCATCGGCAAGAGACATATCATAACCTTATAATGAAAAGAGAGGAATTAAAAGATATATTGACTCAAGATACAAAAAACGTTTTTAATGCGATTCAAAAAGATAAATATATAGGAGGTAATAAAATAGGAAAACATTTAGCTAAAATCCTGAAGAAAAAAAAAAAAACAGGAACTACATAGAAAAAATTCGTAATAGACAGGGGGATCTAGTCTTTAAGTCCAACGAGATCGCAGAAACTTTTAAGCAGTACTACAAAACCCTGTATAATGTGAATAAAGATAATGTAGACCTGGGAAAAAAACACAATAAAATAAAAGAATTCCTAAAGAACGCAAGACCCACCCAAATATCTATGGAGGATAAGTTAGATTTGGAAACACCGATCTCGGAAAGCGAGATCATCCAAGCGATGACAGATACAAAATCAGGGAAAAGCCCGGGACCGGACGGTTACTCGATCCTTTATCTCAAAAAATTTAGTAAAATTCTGGTACCCAGAATGTGTAAATATTTTAATGGACTGGGAACAGAATTCGGAGTAAGTCGAGAGGCACAGAAGGCCTTAATAACCCTTATTCCCAAAGAAGGAAAAGACGATAGTTGTTGCGCAAGTTTCAGACCAATATCCCTTCTTAACTTCGATACCAAGCTCTATGCAAAAATACTCGCAAATAGATTAAAAAAACTTTTGAAGGATCTGATCCATGCAGATCAGGTAGGCTTTGTGCCCTCAAGAGAGGGACGGGATAATGGAATCAGAACCCTTCTACTGTTACAAAAATTAAAGACAGAGGGGCCCCCAGGTCTATTCCTGTCGATAGATGCCGAGAAGGCCTTCGACAGGGTAGACTGGGGGCTCATGATGGAAACGTTAAGGTATATAGGCCTGGGCCCTAGGATGGTACAGAGAATAGGAGTCCTGTACGAAGAACCAACTGCTATAATAAAGATTAACGGAGACATTTCATCCCCTTTCACTATGAGTAACGGGACAAGACAGGGCTGTCCCCTGTCCCCGTTACTGTTTATTCTGTCATTAGAGCCATTATTAGCCACTGTCAGACGAGATAAGAAAATAAAAGGAATTAAGGTAGGGGAGACTGAACATAAAGTAGCAGCGTTCGCTGACGATTTATTATTTTATATAACGGAACCAAAAACATCAATGCCCAAACTACTTGAGGTCTTAAAAGCCTATGAAGTATCGAACTTTAAAATAAACATTAATAAGTCAGAAATCTTGAATATTAACATAAGGAAAAAAGAAGCTCTTGTGTTACAAAGGGATTTCCAGTTCCCATGGAAACAGAAGGGTTTAAAATACTTAGGGATCAAACTCGCAAACTCTATTGGAAAGCTATATAGTGAAAATTTCCTTCCGCTGTTAGAAGAAATAAGGAGCGAAACTAAGAAGATGCGGTATAGGCCCCTATCTTGGATAGGCCGAATAAATTCGGTGAAAATGGTGATTCTTCCAAAAATCACATATAAACTCCATATGATCCCTATCCCCCTCCCGGACTATTATTTTCAGATGTTAAAATCAATTATAAATAATTTTATATGGCAAAGCAAGAAACCCAGGATAGCACGAGATATTTTAATACAAAGTAAAGAGCAGGGGGGCCTGGGGCTCCCGGATATAAAAAAATACTACCATGCGGTAATACTTTCCAGAGCGGTAGAGTGGACACGACAGGAAACTCAAAAACAATGGGTGCACATAGAAAATGACATTAGCGAAATAAATTTGAAGGGTGCGTTATGGTGCTCACCAAAACTTAGAGATTTAGGAGTAAAGACACAGAGGATCACTAGACACGTATTTAAAATATGGGACCTAATACACAGGCAACACGGGTGGAGTTATAACTCATTACTAATGCCAATGAAGAATAACGACTATTTCCCACCAGGAAAGAGAGAGTTAGGGGGATACTGGATAGAAGAAAATGCACAATTAGGTGAGATAATAGAGAAAGGGAAAATAAAGTCACTGGTAGAAATACAACAGACCACAACACACTTGAAGGTAAATGAATGGCGCTACCGCCAGCTGACAAACTTCGTAGGGAGCCTGCCACAACCGATAAGATCCAAAGATAATTATACAGCTTTGGAAAAAATATGTGGAACAAAAGGATTAAAAAAAAAAAGATACATCTCAACTATATAAAATGCTCCTGGAAGAGGGCCGGCCGGAGGTACCCCCATTCCTCACAAAATGGGGAAACGAATTGGATTCACACGGATATAAACACAATATAAAAATTTTTTTGAAGTTAATACACAGTTCAGCGATAGATAGTAAAACCGCCGAAATGAACTATAAATGTATTGCTAGATGGTATATTACACCAAATAGAATGAATAAATGTCAACCTGGGACGACACAAGAATGTTGGAGAGAGTGTGGGGAGCGAGGGAATATGGCCAATGTGTGGTGGAAATGCCCTAAGGTAAGGGAATTTTGGAAAGGTATCCTAGATTTAATAAAGGAAATTACAGGGATTAAAATAAAAGATGACCCCTGGACATGCTTATTTCATAATACACCAGACCCAATAAAAACATATACGAAGACTTTGATTCCTCATATGCTAAATGCCGCTAAGGCAGTGATACCTAGGAGGTGGCAGCAAGCTAAACCACCCTCAGATCTAGATTGGATAGGAAAGATGGAAGAGACATACCAGCTGGAGAACCTTAGATACACAGGAGATGAAAAGGAAGAGGAAGATATGAGCAAATGGAAAAGGTGGCAGGAGTTTAAGCAGACCTGGAAATACGCAGAAATATTAATGCAAGCAGGGTAAAAGTAAAAGTAGAAACCTAAATATAGAAAAAATATAATAAAAAAAAAAAATTAAAAAAAAAGAGGCACAGGGAGGGATGGGTAGGGCCGGGTGGGAAAGGGAGGGAATATATATATGGTTTTAAAAGCAAGAAAGAGATTAAAGATAACTAAAAAGAATATTAAACTATCGAGAGGAATATCTGAGATGTATCCTTCTTTTTGTATTTTGCGTTAAAAAGAAATTTTTCACAATGATGAATACAACACAAGAGACATGAATGAATTTTAAATATGAACATTCTTCTCTCTTGAAGTTCTCTGAAGTGAAAAAAAAAAAAATCGCAAAAAAATAAAAGAACATCATCTGGCGATGAGTCCTACTTAAATAAGAAAAGAATTACCGAACCTTCTGAACAAATACCCGGGTCACAACCTCTGGGGAAAGGTAACGCACGTGGTGTTCATCAAACTGTTTCTCTTTCAGGATCATCTGGTGCTGGCTCTACTATTAATTCACTCTCGGGTGACACTACATTACTTTCAACTTTGTCTTTAACAGATAAGGATTTTTTAGTGCATCGCATGGAGGAGAGCCTCCCAGACACATAGGCTCATTCCAACATGCCCCAATAGATGACACTTTGAATATCATTAACCTTTCCAACTACTCACTTACTCAATCGGAAAAAAATCTCCTACAGCGAGGTTTGAGTTTCTGCCCAGATAGCAATGCAGACATTTTTGAAACAATAAAAGATCTGCATCTTTTTGCACGAAAGCTCTACTATAAAAGTATTTTTTCAAAAGAAAAGGAGAAATCAACCTCGCAGGTAGAACTTAAGAAATCAGAAGAAGCACTTGATGATCTATTGACCCTGTTGGAGGAACAAGATCCAAGTGACCTCATCGATATAGTCGACATTGAGGCCCTCCTAGAGACACACATCACTAAAGAGCCCCTGATCCGTAAAGACGACAGAATTTTTTTTTAAAAAAAGTCAGACAAATTTCCTCAACTCACTGGCAGTCCCAATCTAGCTGCTTTTGTAGCATCAACAACAGCAGAAATCAAAAGAATCAAAACATCTGCTTCGTGTAACAATCTCACTAAAAATGAACTAATAGCTTTAGAAACTCTGAAAAAAGAAAACTCCCTTACTCCCTCCGACAAGGGGGGAAATATCGTAATTATGACAAACGATCAATATGTAATGATGTGCCAGAAGGTTCTATCGAACAATTTATGGTATAAAAAAATCTCGAAGAGGGTCATTGAGAAATTCAATACTTCATTTTATGATTTAGTTGATGAAGCTTTTTGCAATGGTGCCATCAACAAAGATGAATGGGAATATATTAGAACTCCCTACCCACGCATCCTAACCCTATACTGTTTACCGAAAGTAGATAAAAATCAAATAAATCCTCCAGGCCGTCCAATCATATCCGGGAACGGATCAATAACAGAAAACTGCAGCAAATTCGTCGATGATCACCTGAGACCTTTTGTAGCAGGCCTTTTTTCTTATATAAAGGACACTATTCACTTATTACAAAACTTAGAGGAACTACATATTCCATCAAACTCAATTTTAGTAACAATCGATGTGGAGGCTTTATATAGCTCCATCCCACACAATTTGGGACTCCCAGTGATAAAACGGGTCATCTCTCAATCGCACAAAGATGACAAAAAACGTAATTCTTTTTTATTAGAAGCGCTAGAATTCATTCTGACGCATAATATTTTCTCGTTTGATGGGTCCCACTACCTCCAGATACAGGGGGTTGCGATGGGGACATGTTGTGCCCCATCATATGCCAACCTGTATCTGGGGGAGTGGGAGCAGTTCCTTCTATCGGATGAAGTTCTATCAATCTATACCATGCATGTGGCGGCATGGTATAGATATATAGACGATATTCTGATGGTATGGAACGGTACAGTTGAAAATCTCCATGCCTTTATGGACGTTCTGAATAAAAATGCATTCAATCTGTTTTTCACCTTGACATGTGACCCCGTCGTGTTCCTGGACTGAAAAATTACCAAATCTTTAGACGGATCCCTTTCCAGCGGCCTCTACCGCAAAGAGACCGCTAGAAACACCATCTTACACGCGTCCAGCTCCCATCCCAAGTCTTTAGTGCTCTCCATAACCTATGGACAGTACTTAAGACTAAAGCCCCATACACACGTAGAGGCTAGTAGCCAATAGCTTTGGTCTTGTAATGTGATCTGAGCATGCGTAGCACTTTGTCCGGTCGGACAAGCGTACACACGCTCGGATTTGGTGTGATCGGACCGGGTTGACGGGAAATCTTTCCAGCAGGAGATAAGACTTTGTCCGACGGACAAACCGACGAACACTGTCCGATGGTGCATACACACGGTCTGATTTTTCAACAACCTTGTCCGATCGGACCAAATTGATGAAAAAGTCCGACCGTGTGTATGGGGCTTTAGACGCAACTGTTCTACGGAGACAACCTTCAAAATTGAAGCAGATCTCCTAAGAGACCGTTTATTGAAACGTGGGTATTCAGGCACCTGTTTGAAGAAAGCGTTCAGACGTGCACGGGGATCCGTGAGACAAGAAGTTCTTTTTTCAAACAGGTCCCTGGACAAACCCCAAAATGACCACTCGTCTTATAACCACCTACAACAAACAACACAAAAAAATAGAGCGAATTTTACAAAAACATTGGCACTTATTACATGTTGACCCCAATTTGAGTATGCATGTATCCGCAAAACCGTCCATTACATTTAGACGCACACGTTCCCTCCGGGACTATTTAGTAAAAAGCGAATATACTGGTGCTTTCAGAAATGACGTATGCAAACGGTTTGGTACATTTACATGTGGCGGCTGCACCATCTGCAGATACATGAATACCCAAGTAAAATTCACCTTGCCAAATGGCAAGAAATATAGACCCAAACACTTTTCTAATTGTAAGACATCAGGAGTAATATACTTACTTACATGCCAATGTAAATGTTTTTACATTGGCAAAACAAAAAATGAATTTAACAAAAGAGCTGCACGACATATCGCCAGCATGAGGTGTGAGGTGAGCCCTGACCTTCCTCTGGGGCGACATGTTCGAGATCACCATGCGGGTAAATTTCCACGCATATCATTCACAATTCTAGATAGAATTCATCCTGATAACAGAGGTGGTGACTGGAACAAAATTTTGCTCCAGAGGGAGGTCAGATGGATTGCTGCCTGTAATGCAACATGTTTTCCAGGTTTAAACACTCAACTCTCTTTCCGTCCTTTTCTGGAAGGTTTTGTCTCGGGTGGCTGTGAGAAAGAATAGGTATTCATTTGTATTCAAACTTTGCTGTTTCTCTTCCCTTTCCTCTTTTTCTTTCCCCCCCTCCCTCCCCTTTTTTTCGCCCTCCTCTCCCGAACTCCATTGTTTTACCTGTTTTTAACAGATGTAAAAATACTTTGCAGAATGACTTGTTTCAATATACTCTTCTGTTTATATACACACACAGGTCAATCAATCTATCCGAATCCGAATATGGGAATTTCCTATGCAGTGCCCTGACCAACACCGACATACTCCCAAATCATTATATTTCATCTTTTTCCTCCCTTTTTTTGTTTCTTTTTTCTAAAAAACATGTTTTTACTGCTTAGCCCTGGTTTCTTGAATTGTCCTCACCTGGCGCAGGTGAGAGGGGAATCACCTTTTGTCCCCACCAGGATTTGGTGTGCCCCCTCTGATCCGTGACCATGACCCTTTGCGCAGGCCTCTTTTGAGCCCTTCGCATGGGATTCCTGGCCTATCCTGCGTCGGTGAGTTTCTGTTGCATGGCGCCTCGTCACCGTGGAATATATTTTCCTCGTTTGGCGATACGCCGTGCAACTTTTACTCTGGGGATCTATATATCGCATCCCCAGATGCCTCCCTAGTCGCCATGGTAACCATGCTGCAGCGTGCTTTGATGTTGGGGTGTTACCGCCCCTTTTATTCTTGTCCCACCTTCGGACGAGACACATAATGCTCTCTGCGCATGCGCTGTCTTGTGCCTCTTTGACTCGCTGTGATGACAATGTGTTGTTATCTGTTGGGGAGCGCCGCCTGCTCGTCTCCATTGGATGGGCGGCGTTTCCCATGTGACGCGATCGCTGCGCACATCTTAGGACGCCGCTCTTCAAGGCACCAGCTGCTGTCAATACAAAAGCAATTGACCGCTAATGCGCATGCGCGAACGCCCTTTTAAAAACAGACACATTTTTTTGATATCCTTAGCGAACGCTCCAGCAGAGACAAAGCTGCCACGCAGCTCTCATGTTACCAGGCAGACCCCGGTTTCTTTGAAACGTAAGTATAGCATCTTTTGGCATATTTCCCACTTTTTCTTCGATAATAATAAGGCAAACGCTCTCTTTAAAAGCAACGATCCATGCCCCATTTTCTCTGTATATTAGACCTCCTAAAAAATCTATCTTTACTCATTAATGTTTATGGTTGCATTTCTAAAAGGGGCCCTTTTTTTGTTATTGGCTCCCATTGATCTTATGCTTTCCATAATAATTGGTCCGATATTCGGACAATTATAATACAACACAGTGCAGGGACAGTTCTAAGCACGGGAAAACATGCGCCCCTTTACATGCATACTATACACACCCCCCAGGTATGAAATTTAAAGGAATATTACACTTTTATTGTTTCACTTTAAGCATTATTAAAATCACTGCTTCTGAAAAAAACGTCCGTTTTAAAAAAAAAAAATTTGCATTGATACATGTCCCCTGGGGCAGGACCAAGGTCCCCAAACACTTTTTATGACAATAACTTTTCGAATTTGCCGCGAACACCCCAAAAACATGAGTTCGACTCAAACTCGAAGCTCATCCCTACTCCTGGTCACCGCAGGGAAAAGCTGTATCACCCTCCGGGAGTGGCAGTCTGGATGAAAAATGTAGCCGATATTAACAAAATGGAGGACCTGGTGGCCACAGATAGGGGTCTCAGAGAGCAGTTCCTTAAGAAATGGTTCTACTGGCACGAGTTCTTCTACTCGGAGGAGTATGCAAGGCTGCTGATTTAATTCCCCCACAAAAAGGGAAGTCCAGTATGAGTGCAGGGGTGCTGGTTGGGTGACTGGAGGAAGGTCCATTTTTCCTACCCCTTCTCACCCTAATCTCCCCCCTCCCCCCCTTATTTCCGACTTTGCCTCCCTTGGTAGTTCTTCTTATGAGGTGGTTGGCCTGCGGGTCACACTCCTCTTCGATATTAAGAACTAAAGGATGTTATGCATTTAAAATTACTCGAGATACAGTTAGCCTCTCGACCGGAGGTCTGCTACTTAGTTTACGATTAAATGTTTATGTTATCAGGTGGTCATCAGGGCCTGTTTTAGATGGTTGGACCCGTCAAGGTGAACTACAGTACCAACAATGTTGTTGTGATCTCTGTACCACAGTATGCTTATTTTTTTGCAAATAAAGAATTTATAAAAAGAATCATCAGTCTCCATTTTAGATGAAATAGTCACACGATAAGCATTAAAACTTTTCCAACATAATATTTTTTTTTTTTATAATTCTCCTTTAACCACATTACGACCGGCGCACACAGATGTACGTCGGCAGAATGGCACGGACAGGCAAATGGGCGTACCTGTACGTCCCTTTGAATTTGCCACCGTGCCATCGCGTGCGCGCCGATGGCGGCGCATGCCCGTCGCGAGCTCCGTGAGTCGGGTCGCAGGTCCCGTGGACTCGATCGCCGCCGGGATACCCACGATCGTCTCACGGAGAGGAGGAACGGGGAGATGCTAATGTAAACAAGCATCTCCCCGTTCTGCCTAGTGACAGTGACACTGATCATCTCTCCCTGTAATCGGTAGAGCTGATCAGTGTAGTGTTACACACAGCCCCTCCCCCCTACAGTTAGAAACACTCCCCAGCACACACTTAACCCTTCCCTAGCCCCCTAGTGGTTAACCCCTTCACTGCCAGTGTCACTTTTACAGTAATCATGCAATTTAATCGTTCCGATCGCTGTAAAAATGGTCCCAAAAATGTGTCAAAATTATCCAACGTGTCCGCCATAATGTCGCAGTCACGATAAAAATCGCATATCGCCACCATTACTAGTAAAAAAAAATTATTAATAAAAATGCCATAAATCTATCCCCTATTTTGTAGATGTTAGAACTTTTTACCAAAAATGTGTAGAAGAATACATATCGGTCTAAACTGAGGAAAAAAAATAACAAAAATATTTTTTGGGGATATTAAAATATTTTTTTTTTCAAAATTGTAGCTATTGTTTTGTTTATAGCGCAAAAAATAAAAACCACAGAGGCGATCAAATACCACCAAAAGAAAGCTCTATTTGTGGGGAAAAAATTACGTCAATTTTGTTTGGGACCCACGTCGCACCACTGCACAATTGTCAGTTAAAGCGACGCAGTGCCGAATAGCAAAAAACGCTCTGGTCATTTGCCAGCGAAATGGTCCGGTCTGAAAGTGGTTAAGGAGGCATGTTAGGGGTGTGTCCTATGCCTACATACTTTTGCTAATAGGTTCCCCTCATTCCCATCTCAATAAGTTGGGAGGTAAGAAATCACCCCTGAAGTCACCCAAAGTAGTGCAGGAACTACTCTTGGGAATCAGTGCGGCATCGCACCAATTCGGACAGTTCCATTGCTGTCAATAGGCGCACTTTGACTGGGTGAGGTTGCATAGATATGAATGGAAATCATGGGGGGCAACTTTTAATGCGACTCTGAGGTCCAAAGCTGCATGAAAAGTCAAGAAGTATGAAAGTAACCTAATGAGATTAATTGATATCACCTTTGAATTAGGCCCATTTGCCTTTATGCAACCTTAAAATTGCACAGCTTTGCCGTGACTTGAAGCAATGCTTGTGTAATCTTGTGGTGTATGGACCTCAAATCGCATTAAAGTCAAACCAAGGTAGCGCAGGGACGAGTTTGCCCCACTTTCAATATGCATAAGTGACAATAGGGCCAAATTCAAAGGTGTTATGCAAGAATCTCATTCACACTGATGCGACCTGAACCCTCAAGTTGCATGAAAGTCACACCAAAGTGGGACAGAGACTACTTTAAAGTTGGTGCGACTTGAAGTAGCACAGATATGAATGGCTATCATTGAGAATCATGGGGTAAAACTTCTCATGCAACTCTGAGGTCCAAATTTGCTGGAAAAGTCACCAAAGTGTGACACAAGCCATATATATATAATAAAAAAGCATGTGACCTGTTTAGACCCCAACACAACATAAACATGCCTCCATCGCTGTAATTAATAAATAACGAAGAAAGTGGGTTGTGGGACTTTAAATGAGGCATGGATATGTGTTTGGAATTGTCTAGGATGCCTAAAATTAGATTAATTGTCACAGTCCCTGATGGGAAGATCTGTGTAACCATAAAGAGTTGCTAATCAATCCAATGAATTAGATTAATTTATGAATAATAAATATATATAATAAATATATATAATGTATCATAATATATAATACATAGATCATGCAGAATAAAGCATAATAGAATATAGTAGTAATCACAATTAAAAAATTGAATGGATATACAGATCAAGTGAACATGGTTATCCTAATAAATGTAGATATAGAATGCAGTTGATAAAATTCACGATTGGAGCAAACTTGAATTGGCATCCCTGAGTGTGGACTCTACGCGTATCATGGCGTTTTAAGCCAACCATCAGGAGTGGGGTGCATCAATATTGGCTAAAAATGTATATTTGCATAGTCCTTACTGATTTACATCAGCAGAACAAATGCAGGAAGTAATGTGTGCACATGGGCCAGAAGCAAATGTGTGCTGATACCAAATAAACAAATTAATGAACCCCACCCACACCAAATCTAACTACCACATCCACCCCCACATTGAGTAAGCACAAGTACATATCCTACACTTACCCAGAAAATGAGCAGCACCTCCTCTTTGCTAGCACAGGAATTTCTGGGTGATTATAATGACTCATTTCCGGGTCAGAAGGTGAAACCACGCTCTTTTGATCGCAGCTGCGAATATTTGATCGCAGCCACGATTAGAGTTTTTTATTTTCGTTTATTTGCAGATATGCAAATCTGTATTTTTACATATAACGATATTTGAAGGCAAACTTAAGGGAGTTTGATAAGAAATGGTGTCCCTGGGATTGCAGCAGGTGAATTACAAAGACAAAGGCCCAGTTTGAGCCCTGGTTCACACTGACGGCTGGAGGAAATCTCGCAAGTTCAGCTGATAAATTCATTCCCGCATGTCAGTCCCCACTGCGGGGGGAATTTCAGCGATATCTATGCAAGTTTCTGCACAGATGTCAATGGCAATCTCACCCCGAAGTCACCAAAAGTAATACAGAAACTACAATTAGAATGGTGATTTAACATGCCAAATTGCACCAATGTGAACTAGGACTGACACATATAACACTGCCTATCCACCAGCTGAATTCATTACCTGCAATTCTCCACAGCTGTTATATACAAAGACTCCACCTAAACACCTTTATCATTTACTTGCAAGTGTGCTGAAGAGATTAGGTTTTTGGTGCACAATTGTCATGCCTTCGTTTAATAAGGCTTGTAATCTTCCTATTGACTTTTTGGCAGAGGTGGGGGACTCGAGTCATATGACTTGACTCGAGTCAGACTCGAGTCACCTTTTTTAGGACTTGCGACTTGCTTGACAGAATTAAATAAATGACTCGACTTGACTTTGACTTGCAACGAATGACTTGCGACTTGACTTTGACTTGGGCTATATGACTTGCGACTTGCAATGACTTGCAATGACTTGGCACCGGGGATCCACAAACAGAGAGCCGCCCTGTCCCTCCCTGACACCGCCTACCTCACCAGCACATCCCTGCTCCTCCACCAGACTCCAGCCATCAGAGACCAGAACCCTGCCCCTCCTCCTGACTCCGCCCACAACAGAGCGGCACCCGGCCCCTCCTCCTGACTTAGGCCACTAGAGAGCGGCACCCGGCCCCTCCTCCTGACTCCACCCACCACAGAACGGCACCCGGCCCCTCCTCCTGAATCCGCCCACCATAGAGCGGGATAGTCCAGTGTCATGAGGGGTCGGGTGAGATTGGTGCTCTGCAGCGGACTGAGAAGGGTGGATGCCGGGGCCCCCAGGAAGGCCAAGAGTAGTGTGGTAGCCCCCGCGGTGCCGAACCAGATCCTCAACCTGCAGGCCATGAACTCCAGGTGCGGGCAGTGGAGAATGCTGTGAGGGAGCCCATCGTCACCAAGACTGGGGAGATCGTTAGAGAGCTGCAAAGGTGAGTGGCTAAAACTGCCAGCATGGCCTTAGTGACAAGGGACTACAACTGCCAGCATTTACTGAGTGACAGGGGGACTACAACTCCCAGCATTTACTGAGTGACAGGGGGACTACAACTCCCAAGGTGGTCAGGGTGACTAGAACTACAACTGCCAGTATGACCATAATGACAGGGGAACTACAACTCCCAGCATATTCTGATATGCAGGGAAATTAGAAGTTCCTGTATGCAACGCACTCCTGAACCTCGCACTCTGTATATAAACGCACTCCTGAACCTCGCACCCTGTATATAAACGCACTCCTGAACCTCGTACTCTGTATATAAACGCACTCCTGAACCTCGCACTCTGTATATAAACGCACACCTGAACCTCGCACTCTGTATATAAACGCACTCCTGAACCTCGCACTCTGTACATAGCGCACTCCTGAACCTCGCACTCTGTACATAACGCATTTCTGAACCTCGCACTCTGTACATAGCGCATTTCTGAAACTCACACTCTGTACATAACGAACTCCTAAACCTCTCACTCTGTACATAATGCACTCCTGAATCCTTCCACACTTTGTGTAACACGCTTTTCCATAGTGTGTGCAAAACCATTTGTAATGGAAGCTTTTTATTCATTTTTTTAAATGATTGTACTGGGGTTTGTGTCTGTGAGACTCTTGCTTGTGGCAGAGCAATCAAAGCAGGAAGCCCGAGTTTGGTTTAACTACGCCCCATAAGCCACTCCCACTCATAATCATTAGGCCATACCGTTTTTTTGCCACGGCGTGCGTAGGGACACTTCATCCCTCAAGTGTCCCTCATTCTGAAGTTCAAAAGTTGGGAGGTATGCACTACCACTAACCCACTAACACTAACCGCAAGCCGCCATCTGCCTACCTGATCAGCGTGTCATGCAGACAGACAGTGGCCATTGCAGTGTTCAAAAGCCACGTCTCCTCGTCTGTGATAGGCGGAACACTCAATTTTACAGCAGGCAGTGTTCAGCCTATCATGGACATCCTCTCATCCTTGTCTGTGTTATGAGGATGAGCGGATGTCCGTGATAGGCGGAACACTGAATGCTGGGAGATTGTTACGCCTATCACAGATGAGGAGGAGGCGCGGCTTTTGAATGCTGGAATGGCTGCCGGGACGCCGCCGGTCAGGTACACGGCTGACGGGCACAGTGAAGCATGGGCACAGTGAGACATGGGTACAGTGAGGCATTGGGCACAGTGAAGCACAGGCACAGTGAGACACTGGTACAGTGAGGCATTGGGCACAGTGAGGCATTGGGCACAGTGAAGCATGGGCACAGTGAGACACTGGTACAGTGAGGCATTGGGCACAGTGAAGCACAGGCACAAATGAAGAACGGGCACAGTGAGACACAGGCACAGTGAGACATGGGCACAGTGAGACACGGGCACAGTGAGGCATTTATTAACTCATTTAAAGGTGGAAATGGGGTAGATCAGTATTTTGACTTGATTTGTGACTTGACCAAAATAAATGACTTGACTTGACTTGCTTGACTTCTAGCAGTGACTCGACTTGACTTGCTTGCTTTTCGCCACAGTAACTTGGGACTTGCTTGTGACTTGAAGGTTAAGACTTGAGACTTGCTTATGACTTGCACATGTGTGACTTACTCCCATGTCTGCTTTTTGGTTTAATTAGATTAATCTATACTGCCATCTAGTGGCCATTGTGTATAACTGCGCTATATCTATTTTAATGTAGTCATTTAGAATAGATGGTTAGATTTGGTACATGCAAGCCTCTGTACTTTCAATCCCATCAGGCCTTGCATCAGCTTCTTCAGCCTTTTCGTTTTCCCTTTCACCCTGGAAGTAAGCACATCGGCTGCTAAGTTCTATGCTAGCCATCCGGATCCATCTTCGGTATGTTTACTATTTGTGTCTTCAGCTAGCTAGATAGATAGATAGGGAGGCACTAATTGTATGATCTTTTATTAATTGCATTTTGTTTGTATCTGTTACAGTTTTACTCTATATCTTGTATCAATAAAAGTTCAAAGGGATTCTGCGCCTACCGGAATGCATTGGTATGAGAGGAGTTATCAGTGTGCCCAAATACACCTCAGTCACGTGTAGTGAGGGGCATAGCTACAATTATATCTTATAATTTCTATGGGTATAAGTAAGATATTGCACTTCCCCAAAACCACCACCCCCTAAAACTAATTAAAAAGAAGAAAGAAAAAAGAGAACAAATAAGCTCAATAAAGTACTTTTATTTTGCCAGCAGAAACCAAATTATGTACATTTATTTACTAGCATAAAAAATTATTATACAGTATATATGGTGCTACATTTATCAAAACAGTTAGCAATTGGGTTTCTGTTTATAGGAGTTTACATTCTAAAATTTGTCTAAACCTTAGAGTGGACACAGCTTTCTTTTCAGTGTATAACGGGCAACACATTTCATAATACAACTACTCAACCACCAACCCACATCACATTTTGACCTGCAAGATTATAGAAACACACTTAGCAGTGATTATTCTTACAAAGCATTCCAACATAATATTAAAAAAGGCACATATTCAAACTAGAACACCCACCGCCACCCCACAATCCACACACATACATTGGCGAACATGTTCTGCTGGAAGCTGCATTTCTGTGTACATACATAGTTACATAGTAGGGGAGGTTTAAAAAAGACACAAGTCCAACCTATGTGTGTGATTATATGTCAGTATTTCATTGTATATCCCTGTATGTTGTGGTCGTGCTTATCTAATAGTTTTTTAAACTATTGATGCTCCCCACTGAGATCACATCCTTGCCGCTCTTACAGTAAAGAACCCTCTACGTAGTTTAAAGTTAAACCTCTTTTCTTCTAATTTTAATGAGTGGCCACTGGCCACGTGTCTTGTTAAACTCCCTTCCGCAAAAAAGTTTTATCCCATTTGTGGGGTCACCAGTACGGTATTTATAAATTGAAATCCTATCCCCTCTCAAGCGTCTCTTCTCCAGAGAGAATAAGTTCAGTGCTTGCAACCTTTCCTCCTAACTAATATCCTCCAGACACTTTATTGGCTTTGTTGCCCTTCTTTGTACTCGCTCCATTTCCAGTACATCCTTCCTGAGGACTGGTGCCTAGAACTGGACAGCATACTCTAGGTGGGGCTGGACCAGAGCCTTGTAGAGTGGGAGAATTATCGTTTATCTCTGGAATTGATCCCCTTTTTAATGCATGCCAATATTCTGTTTGCTTTGTTAGCAGAAGCATGGCATTGCATGCCATCATCTACTATGACCCCCAGGTCCTTTTCCATCTTAGATTCCCCCAGAGATTCTCCCCCCAGTGTATAGATTGCATTCATATTTTTGCTACCCAAATGCATTATTTTACATTTTTCTACATTAAACCTCCTTTGTCATGTAGTTGCCCACCCCATTAATTTGTTCAGCTCTTTTTGCAAGGTTTCCACAAGTTATTGCCCTGCTTAGCTAAGTATCATCTGCAAATACAGGGATTTAACTGTTTACCCCATCCTCCAGGTCGTTTATGAACAAAATAAATAGGATTGATCCCAGCACAGAACCCTGGGGGACCCCACTACCCACCCCTGACCAGTCCAAGTACTCCCCATTTATCACCACCCTCTGAAGTCGCCCTTGTAGCCAGTTTTCAATCCATGTACTCACCCTATGGTCCATGCCAACAGACCTTATTTTGTACAGTAAAAGTTTGTGGGGAATTGTGTCAAATGCGTTTGCAAAATCCAGATACACCACGTCTACAGGCCTTCCTTTATCTAGATGGCAACTCGCTTCCTCATAGAAGGTTAATAGATTGGTTTGGCAAGAACGATTCTTCATGAATCCATGCTGATTACTGCTAAGGATTAGGGATGAGCCGAACACCCCCCCGTTCGGCTCGCACCAGAACCCGCGAACGGACCTAAAGTCCGTGCGAGCTTTAGAACCCTATTAGTTATAATGGATGCGAACGTTCGAAATTAAAAGTGCTAATTTTAAAGGCTAATATGCATGTTAATGTCATAAAAAGTGTTTGGGGACCTGGGTCCTGCCCCAGGGGACATGTATCAATGCAAAATTTTTTTTTTTAAAAAACGGCCGTTTTTTCAGGAGCAGTGATTTTAATAATGCTTAAATTGAAACAATAAAAGTGTAATATTCCTTTAAATTTCGTACCTGGGGGGTGTCTATAGTATGCCTGTAAAGGGGCGCATGTTTCCCGTGTTTAGAACTGTCTCTGCGCAAAGTGTCATTTTTGAAAGTAAAAAAGCTATTTAAAATCACTCGCGGCTAATGTTAATTCACGGCTCCCGTAACACAGAGAACAGTGATTCATTGAAACTCATTCATAAAAAAAAAGTCATTGATAAAAAATAAAAAAAATGCAAAAAAAAAAGCGTAGGGGTCCCCCCAAATTCAATAACCAGGCCCTTCAGGTCTGGGATGGATAATTAAGGGGAACCCCAGCCAAAAAAAAAAAAAAAAAAAAATGGCGTAGGGTCCCCCTCAAAATCCATACCAGACCCTTGAGGTCTGGTATGGATTTTAAGGGGAACCCTAGCCAAAAAAAATGGCGTGGGGTCCCCCTCAAAATCCAAACCAGACCCTTATCCGAGCACGCAACCTGGCAGGCCGCAGGAAAAGAGGGGGGGACGAGAGCGGCCCCCCCTCTCGCCTGAACCGTACCAGGCCACATGCCCTCAACATTGGGAGGATGCTTTGGGGGTCTAAGACCCCTAAAGCACCTTGTCCCCATGTTGATGAGGACAAGGGCCTCTTCCCCACAACCCTGGCCGGTGGTTGTGGGGGTCTGCGGGCGGGGGGCTTATCGGAATCTGGAAGCCCCCTTTAACAAGGGGACCCCCAGATCCCGCCCCCCCCCTGTGTGAAATGGTAAGGGGGTACAAAAGTACCCCTACCATTTCACCAAAAAAGTGGCAAAAATGGTAAAAATGACAGGAGACAGTATTTGACAATTCCTTTATTAAAATCTTCTTTCTTCTTTCTTCATCCTTCGGATTCTTCATCTTCTCCTTCCTTCATCTTCTTCCATCTTCTTCTTCCATTTTCTTCTTCCTCCGATCCGCTTCTTCTTGCGCTGGTCTTCTCGTCCTTCTCGTCCGGCATCTTCTTCCGTCGGCGTCGGCGTCGGTGTCGGTGTCTTCTTGGGCCGCTCCGCGCAATGGGAGGCTCCCGCTGTGTGAGGCTCCGCTCCATCTGACAGGTCTTTTAAAACGGAGGGCACCTGGTGACCCCGCCCCCCTCTGACGTCATGGGGAAAGCCATCATGGAATTCCCCATGACGTCCCTGTGCGTCAGAGGGGGCGGGGTCACCAGGTGCCCTCCATTATAAAAGACCTGTCAGACGGAGCGGAGCCTCACACAGCGGGAGCCTCCCATTGCGCGGAGCGGCCCAAGAAGAGACAGAGACACCGACACCGACGCCGACGCCGACGGAAGAAGATGCCGGACGAGAAGGACGAGAAGACCAGCGCAAGAAGAAGCGGATCGGAGGAAGAAGAAAATGGAAGAAGAAGATGGAAGAAGATGAAGGAAGGAGAAGATGAAGAAACCGAAGGATGAAGAAAGAAGAAAGAAGATTTTAATAAAGGAATTGTCAAAGACTGTCTCCTGTCATTTTTACCATTTTTGCCACTTTTTTGGTGAAATGGTAGGGGTACTTTTGTACCCCCTTACCATTTCACACAGGGGGGGGGCGGGATCTGGGGGTCCCCTTGTTAAAGGGGGCTTCCAGATTCCGATAAGCCCCCCGCCCGCAGACCCCCACAACCACCGGCCAGGGTTGTGGGGAAGAGGCCCTTGTCCTCATCAACATGGGGACAAGGTGCTTTAGGGGTCTTAGACCCCCAAAGCATCCTCCCAATGTTGACGGCATGTGGCCTGGTACGGTTCAGGCGAGAGGGGGGGCCGCTCTCGTCCCCCCCTCTTTTCCTGCGGCCTGCCAGGTTGCGTGCTCGGATAAGGGTCTGGTATGGATTTTGAGGGGGACCCCACGCCATTTTTTTTGGCTAGGGTTCCCCTTAAAATCCATACCAGACCTCAAGGGTCTGGTATGGATTTTGAGGGGGACCCTACGCCATTTTTTTTTTTTTTTTTTGGCTGGGGTTCCCCTTAATATCCATCCCAGACCTGAAGGGCCTGGTTATTGAATTTGGGGGGACCCCTACGCTTTTTTTTTTGTTTTTTTTATTAATGAATGACAGCTCTCTGTGTTACAGGAGCCATCAATTCATTAGCCGCGAGTGATTTAAATAGCTTTCTTCCTGCAAAAATGACACTTTTTTGCAGGGAAAGTTCTAAGCACAGGAAACCTGCCCTCCTTCACAGGCCACCTATAGACACCCCCCAGATGTGATACTGCAATGCTGTTCTAACAGCATGCACACACATATCCCCAGAAATAAAGCACATATTGTTGTCAGCAGTCAGCAGCACACTGACACGCTGACACTGTCTGAAACATAATATGCGAGGCCGCCGGCGCGGCGGCCTCTTATACCGTGGGGCGTGTACTAAAGCCCCTGAGCTATAATTGGCTACAGGCATCCTGCCTGTAGCCAATTATGGCTCTCCTCGCTGCCGGCGCTGTGATTGGCCAAGCATGCGGGGTCACAGTGCATGCTTGGCCAATCATCAGCCAGCATTGCACTGCGCGGGCCGCAATGCATTGCGGGGCCGCTCGCATCACACGAATTTGATGCGAGCGGCCCCAATAGTTCTGGGCTCGCCGAGCGAGCGAACACCCGGTGCTCGATTTGAACATGGGTTTGAATCGAACACCGGGCTCATCCTTACTAAGGATACCATTCTCATTACTAAAATGTTGTATATAGCCCCTTATCATACCCTCCAAGAGCTTGCATACTATTGATGTTACGCTAACTGGTCTGTGTCTGTGTCCCTTTTTAAATATTGGTGCTACATTGGCTTTTCTCTAATCAGCTGGTACCATTCCAGTCAGTAGGCTGTCAGTAAAAATTTGGAACAATGGTCTGGCAATTACTTGACTGAGTTCCCTAAGTACTCTTGGGTGCAAGCCATCTGGTCCCGGTGATTTATTAATGTTAGGTTTCCCAAGTCTAATCTTAATTCTGTCCTCTGTAAACCATGCAGGTGATTCCTGTGATGTGTCATAAGGATAAACACTGCAGTTTTGGTTACTGAAGCCCCCCCCCCCCCTGATTCCCTCGTGAAGACTGAGGAGAAGAATAAATGATTAAGCAATGACTTCAAAGAGTAGAAGGTCAGCAGATGCTCCCAAACCATGAATGCATGGTCAGACAGGAACAATACACACACAACATTGACAGCATGGCCACATAAACCCACTTTTGTTGGAAAGAATGCACAAGAATTTCAGCAAACAGCTCTAGTGGGGTGTTTGTAATTATGCACAATATCATTCCTTCTCCCCCACAAATCACAGCAAAAAACCTGACCTTCTCAGGCCAAACAAACCCTCCCTACTGCAGTCCTTTAATTAACCTCCCTGGCGGTATGATTCTGGCTGGAATTTAGTGCTGAAAGCGGTACAATTATTTTGCATGGAAATTTGGCGTTTTTATATTGTAGGCATGCAATTCTTCTGAATAACTCACTTAAATCTGTCCGAACCAGAGTCTAGTAGACATCCCGGGTATGATAAAGTTTGAAACACAAAATAATAAATTATAATATAATAAAAATATATATAAAAATGATTCAATAATGTAATCAAATCAAAAACACTGAAATTTGCTCAGTTGCAGAATAGTCGCTGTCATTAAATTTATTGTTTGATGATAAATTGTGATTTTATTTTTTTCAATCTGTCTCTTCATGTATGTCTAAAGTGATTGCACCTGATGAGCAGGAACACATAATAATATTATACTATATGTTAGCCCTAGGCTATGTGCATAAAACTACAGGCCAAAGATCGTTTGCATGCACATTAACAAAGCAACAGTTTTCCAAGCATATGTACCTGTGCAGTGTAAACCCTACATTCTTACATTAGAGACTATTTCAGAAGACAAATAAAATGCCAGCATGTCTTTGGATTGTGGTGAGAAACCCACACAGGGAGAACATATAAACTTCAACACAAGCACTACCATGTTGGGGAATTGAACCAGCCACCCAGTGCTGCTAGATGGAATTGCTACCCACTTAGCCAGTGGGCAGCCTCACACAGGTAGTCTGCATCTCTGTGGTGTGAATCAGCCGTAAGTCCATAGCCATGCTCAGTGTCACAACCAATATACAATATATTGTCCTAAGTATTGGGATATCAGCCTTTATACGCACATTTAACTGGGTTAACCACTTAAGCCCAGGACCAATTGTCAGCCTAAGGACCAGAGGTCTTTTTACAATTTTGCACTACACTGCTTTAACTGGTAATTGCGCGTTCATGCAATGTTGTACCCAAGAAAAATTTGCGTCCTTTTCCTCCCACAAATAGAGCTTTCTTTTGAAGGTATTTAATTGCCTCTGCGATTTTTATTTTTTGCAATATAAACGGATAAAGACCGAAAATTTTGAAAAGATATTTTCTACTTTTTGTTATAAGAAAAATCGAATAAACTCAATTTTAATCATACATTTGGGCCAAAATGTATTCAGCCACATGTCTTTAATAAAAAAAATTTCAATAAGCGTATATTTATTGGTTTGCGCAAAAGTTATAGTGTCTACAAACTAGAGTACATTTTCTGGAATTTACACAGCTTTTAATTTATGACTGCCTATCTCATTTCTTGAGGTGCTAAAATGGCAGGGCAGTATAAAACACCCCCAAATGACCCCATTTTGGAAATTAGACACTCCACGCTATTTGCTGAGAGGCATGTTGAGCCCATTGAATATTTTTTTTGTCCCAAGTGATTGAATAAAGACAATAAAGTTGTCACTAAATTATATATTGCTCACACATGTCATGGTTATATGTGGAATTACACCCCAAAATACATTTTGCTGCTTCTCCTGAGTACGGGAATACCACATGGGTGGGACTTTTTGGGCACCCCGAAAACCAATCACTGCCTTCAGGATTTCTAAGGGTGCAAATTTTTGATATAACTCCTCACTACCTATCACAGTTTCGAAGGCCATAAAATGCCAAAATAGCACAAAACCCCCCAAATGATCCAATTTTGGAAAGTAGACACCCCAAGCTATTTGCTGAGAGGCATGTTGAGTCCATGGAACATTTTATATTTTGCCACAAGTTGCGGGAATATTACAAATTTTTTTTTTGCCCAAAGTTGTCACTAAATGATATAATTACACCCCAAAATACATTATGCTGCTTCTCCTGAGTACGGGGATACCACATGTGTGGGACTTTTTGGGAGCCTAGCCGCGTACTGGACAACGAAAACCAAGCACCGCCTTCAAGATTTCTAAGGGCATACATTTTTGATTTCACTCCTCACTACCTATCATAGTTTTGAAGACCATAAAATGCCAAGATGGCACAAACCCCCCCCCCCCCCAAATGACCCAATTTTGGAAAGTAGACACCCCAAGCTATTTGCTGAGAGGCATGTTGAGCCCATTGAATATTTGTTTTTTTTGTCCTAAGTGATTGAATAATGACAAAAAAAAACAAAAAAACGAAATGATATATTGCTCACACATGCCATGGTTATATGTGGAATTGCTTGCCAAAATACATTTAGCTGCTTTTCCTGAGTACGGGGATACCACATGTGTGGTACTTTTTGGGAGCATAGCCGCGTATGGGGCCCCGAAAACGAATCACTGCCTTCAGGAATTCTAAGGGCGCAAATTTTGATTTCACTCCTCACTACCTATCACAGTTTCGAAGGCCATAAAATGCCAAGATAGCACAAAACTCCCACAAATTACCCCATTTTGGAAAGTAGAAACCCCAAGCTATTTGCTGAGAGTCATGGTGAGTATTTTACAGCTCTCATTTGTTTTTGAAAATTAAGAAAGTAAAGAAAACATAATTTTTTTCTTTTTTCAAATGTCAAAACTTTGTGACAAAAAGCGAGATCTGCAAAATACTCACCATACCAATAGCTTGGGGTGTTTACTTTCCAAAATGGGATCATTTGGGGGGGGGGGATTGTGCCATCTGGGCATTCCATGGCCTCCGAAACTGTGATTGGCAGTGAGGAGTGAAATAAAAAATGTACACCCTTAGAAAGCCTGAAGGTGGTGCTTGGTTTTTGTGGTCCCGTACGCGGCTAGGCTCCCAAAAAGTCTCACACATGTGGTATCCCCGTACTCAGGAGAAGCAACAGAATGTATTTTGGGGTGTAATTCCACATATGCCCATGGCATGTTTGAGCAATATATCATTTAGTTTAGTTGTTTTTTTTTGTCATTATTCAATCACATGGGACAAAAATAAATATTCAATGGGCTCAACATGCCTCTCAGCAAATAACTTGGGGTGTCTACTTTCCAAAATGGGGTCATTTGAACTGTCCTGGCATTTTATGCAAAACAAGGCTGCAAAACATTGGTTGAAATGGTTTATGAGGGGCCGAATTTTGTAGAGCCGATCGTATTCAGGGTCTCCACAAGGACGACAAAGTTCATTGTCGTTAAAGTGCATGAACCGCAAGATCTGCTCGTATCGTTTTCTGGACATGGAGAACACGGGCATATGGTCGATTGGGCGGGTGGACCAATAAGTCTGCAACACCGTGAATTTATGTATGCCCATGTTGAGGGAAAGGCCCAGAAAGGTCTTAAATTCAGAAATCGTAATTGGTTTCCAATCTCTGGCGATGTGTTGACCAGCATATAAATTACTTTGGTCCACAATAGATCTATAGAGATCTTCCGTGAAAAACAGCAAGTAAAAATCAAGTGGCTTAAAATCAGCTGTTTCCACCTGAATACCGGGTTGGCCAGTGAATGGGGGAAGTACGGGTTCTGCATAAGTGGTGGGCACCCAATCAGGATTGGCGAATTCTGCAGGAAGGACACTATGGTCACGACGGGCCTGCCTTTGTCTTCTTCTTGGTGACAGCGGGACACTACTTGTGCTTGCCACCTCACCAGCTTGAACTGCACTTATGGGACTCGCCACGTCACCAAGTGTTACTGCAGTGCTGGATGTACACCCAGGGTGTACTAGGCCACTGGTGCTTGCCAGTTCACCAGAAGGAATAGCGGCGCTAGTACTCCTCTGCTCCATACGAGGGACCTGCGGTTCTTGCACCTCAACAACAGCAGAAGATCGGGATCGGGTACGCCTGACCTTAGCAGGGACCTCACCTTCATTGTCAGAGCTATCTATCATGGAGCCGCTGTCATCTACAGGATCGTATTCTGAGCCTGAATCTGACAGATGAGTGACCTCCTCTTCACTATCTGTCATGCTCAGAAATGTGTAGGCCTCTTCGCTAGTGTACCTTCGATTTGTGAGACTCAGGTAAAAAATCTCCTAGGCTGTCAGCGACTGTATCAAAACGCTACCAAAAAAACTGTTAGCAAAAGCAGGGATCAGGCCTGACTCTGCAAACGCTGCAGTTATGTGTGTTTAGTGTTTTGTAAGTGACAGTGATCGATCGATACTGCACTTGGGTGGGCTGGGCTGGGCTGGGCGGAGGGGGAAAACACAGGTATCTGGGCTGATCCTGCTAACAATGCACTTTTTGGAACCCTAAACTGCTGGGGACGCTAGTATAGATCTGATCAGATCAGATATTGATCTGTTCAGATACTATACGACTAAGGGAGGTGTATGCTTTGCGCGTGGGTGTTAGCGGTACTGGCACTAACCTGACGCTGCCTGGGGCGACGCAGACCCTATCTGACCCTAAAACCTAATTGATATCACCCGCCAGGTGATCAGGGGGTTAAACCGTTATTGGGTAATAAATGGCAGGTGCCCTGACACTATAAAAAACAAACTAACTAACCAGCGTCACCCGTAACAGTTATACGGTGAACACTGGTGAAAGGGTTAACTAGGGGCAATCAGGGGGTTAAAACCTTTATTAGGGAATATATGGGGGTACCTGACGCTATATAAAAACCTGACGGGGAACCTAAATAACAAAATAACTAACTGGCTAACCAGCGTCACCAGTGACACTTATACAGTGATCGCTGGTGAAAGAGTTAACTCTAGGGGCAATCAGGAGGTTAAAACCTTTTTTTAGGTTGTAGATGGGGGTACCTGACCTATAAAAACCTATAAACCTATTTATAAACCTATATAAACCTGGCGATGAACCTAAAAAAATAACTGGCTACCTAGCAGCACCAGCGACACTAATGCAGCGATCAGAAAACGATTGCTTAGTGACACTGGCAAAAAGGGGTGAAAGGGTTACCTGGGGGGCAATCAAGGGGTTAAACCTTTATTGGGGGGGGGGTAGGGGGCTGCCTTGGACCTACAGGGGCCTAAAGCTAACTGCCCTGACACTTTTTACAGTCACAAATGACACTAAATGCAGTGATCAATAAATAAATGACCACTGCAATCAGTGACACTGTGACTGGGGGGGCAGGGGGTGATCTGGGGGGTGATCGGGGGTTGACTAGGGGGTGAAAAGTGTGCCTATGTGTACCTGGTGTCAGTGTACTGTTGGTGCACTTACTTGTATGTCTTCACTCCTCCGCGTCCCGGTCAGAAAGACCGACACGAGGAGTGTGACATCACTTCCTCCTGCCTGTGTTTACAGTCCACAGGCAGGGGAGGCTTCTCATTCACCAGGAGCGATCGCGAGAGGGTGGCCAGAAATCAATGGCCGCCCCCTCATCACGGATCGCTCCTGAAGCGAAACGGACCATCTCCACCAGCGGGACCCCCCAACCGCTGGAAGGCAGGCACGCACAGGTACGTTGATGTGCCTGTACGTGCCATTGTGCCGACCTATATCTACATGAGTCGGCCCTTAAGTGGTTAAAGAGCATTTTTTTGGGAGTGAAAATTTGAGTTATGTAGCACAATGCAAGTTTCAGCTATTGATTCTAATTTCCCAAATAAATACTTTCCTTGTTGAGATAAAATGTATCTTTCTCTGAAATTGTCTTGTCAACAATGTTGCTTCTAGTTAATCTATTTTGTTTATAAGAATGCTACAATGTGGAATGTTTTCATGTTTAAAATGAGTTACAATATTTTGTGTTTTTTATTATTTCCAAATAATCATAATTTGAGCCCAAAAAAAATTGATATGTGTACCAAGATCAGAAATCAAACTGTAATTCCCAAAAATTAGAGGGTAACATCACTATTCTACACTCCACCAAGAACCACCAAATATCACAGAATAAATCAAGAAGAATAACTCTTGAGTAATGTAATTCCACCACCTATATTTCCAAAGAAATGCAGTATTTATGTGTATGTACATGTGGCAGCTCCATGACTTAGAGGTTAGAACTTCTGCTTAGCATCACTTAGCATCCCTTAGCATTGGGTCCTAAAATTATGTCCAAATGTAGTATTTATGTGTAGGAGGGTTCCACCACCATTGTAAATCTTGCCAGATGTCTATCTAGCCAAAAGTATTGGGACACCTGCCTTTACATACACATGAACATTAATGGCAGCCCAGTCTAATGCCCATACACACGGTCGGATTTTCCGACGGAAAATGTATTATCGGACCATGTTGTCGGAAATTCCGACCGTGTGTGGGCTCCATCTGACTTTTTCCGTCGGAATTTCTGACGGAAAAAGTTTGAGATTCTGCTCTCAAATTTTCCAACAACAAAGACTTTTTCCGATCGTGTGTAGCGAATTTCAATTGACAAAGTGCCACGCATGCTCAGATCCCATTACAAGACCAAAGCTTTTGGCTACTAGCCTCTATGTAGTCCCGTCGTACACAATGAACGTCACCACGTTCAGGATGATCGGACAACTTTGTCCGACCGTGTTTATGCAACACCAGTGTCGGACAAAATCCGTCGGAAAAAATCTGACGGATTTTGTGGTCGGAATTTCCGACCGTGTGTACGGGGCATTAGTCCGTAGGGTTAAAATTAGATTTGGCCCACCCTTTCCTCTCCACAAGGTTTAGTGTGTCTATGGGAATGTTTGACAAATTCTTTCAGAAGCGCATTTGTGAGGCCAGGCACTGATGTTGGATTAGAAGGCCTGGCTCGCAGTCTCTGCTCCAATTCAGCCAAAAGATGTCCTATTGGGTTGAGATCAGGACTCTGTGCAGGCCTGTCAAGTTCCTCCACCCCAAGCTTCCTCATCCGTGTCTTTATGGACCTTGCATTGTGCACTGCTGTGCAGTCATGTTGGGACAGGAAGGGGCCATCCCCAAACTGTTCCCACAAATTTGGGAGCATGAAATTGTCCAAAATGTCTTGGTATGCTGATGCCTTAAGAGTTCCCTAAGCTGGAATTAAGAGGCCTAGCCCAACCCCAGAAAAACAACCCCACATCATAATCCCCCTTCCACCAAATGATTTGGACCAGTGCACAAAGCATGGTCCATAAAGACATGGATGAATGAGTTTGGGGTGGATGAACTTGACTGGCCTGCACAGAGTCTTCACCTCAACACAACAGAACACCTTGTGGATGAATTAGAGCGGAGACTGAAAGCCAGGCCTTCTCGTCCAACATCATTGCCTGACCTCACAAATGCATTTATGGAAGAATGGTCAAACATTCCCATAGACAAATTCCTAAACCTTGTTGACAGGCTTCCCAGAAGAGTTGAAGCTGTTATAGCTGCAAAGGGTGGGCCAAATCAATTTTGAACCCTACGGACTAAGACTGGGATGCCATTACAGTTCATGTGCGTATAAAGGCAGGCGTCCCAATACTTAGAACAATATATTGTATATTTCTTGTGACACTGAGCATGGCTTTGGACTTAGGGCTGGTTCACACCACAGAGATGTAGACAACCTGTGTGAGGCTGCCTGCTGGCTAAGTGGGTAGGAATTCTGTCTAGCAGTACTGGGATTGCTGGTTCAATTCCCCAACATACTAATGCTTGTGTTGAAGTTTATATGTTCTCCCTGTGTGGGTTTCTCACAACACTCCAAAGACATGCTGGCATTTTATGTGTCTCCTGTCTAAATAGTTTGTAATGTAAGAAAGTTAGTTTTGGACTTTAGATTGGAAGCTCATTGCAGCCAGGGACTGATGTTAATGTTTGTTAGCACTAATCTTGCCCAGGGACTTAGACATTTAAAATTGTCGGAGTTACACTGCACGGGTACATATGCTTAGAAAACTGTTACTTTGTTTATGTGCATGCAAATGGACTTTGATCTTTGGCCTGTAGTTGGAGATTTGATGCACATAGCCAAGGGCTAACACAGTTGCAAATAGTATTATGTGTTCTTGCTCGTCAGGTGCAATCACTTTAGACATACATGAAGAGACAGATTGAAAGATACTGGTAGGTGTGTACTTCTATTGGGCGTGTGTCGTGTGCAAACAATACAACCTATCTTATATAAAGGGCTGCAGTAGGAGGGGTTTGTTTGGTCTGTGAAGAGGCCAGATTTTTTGCTGTGACTTGTGGGGGAAGAAGGAATGATATTGTGCATAATGACAAATGCCCAACTAGGGCTGTTTGTTTGCTGCATTCGTGTGCAAAAGTGGGTTTACTGCATGTGGCCATGCTGTCAATGTTGTGTGTGTGTATTGTTCCTGTCTGACCATGCATTCATTGTTTGGGAGCATCTGCTGACCTTGTACTCTTTGATCTCATTGCTTAATCATATGCACAGAAATGCAGCTTCCAGCAGAACATGGTCACCAATGTATGTGTGTGTGGATTGTGGGGTGGTGGTGGGTGTTCTACTTTGAAAATGTGCCTTTTTTTAATATTATGTTGGAATTAGGGTTGAGCGAACCCGAACTGTAAAGTTCGGGTCCGTACCAGACTTTTGGGTGTCCGGGTCCCGGACCCGAACCCAAAATATTGACTGTGTGTTTGCTGCATTCGTGTGCAAAAGTGGGTTTACTGCATGTGGCCATGCTGTCAATGTTGTGTGTGTATTGTTCCTGTCTGACCATGCATTCATTGTTTGGGAGCATCTGCTGACCTTGTACTCTTTGATCTCATTGCTTAATCATATGCACAGAAATGCAGCTTCCAGCAGAACATGGTCACCAATGTATGTGTGTGTGGATTGTGGGGTGGTGGTGGGTGTTCTACTTTGAAAATGTGCCTTTTTTTAATATTATGTTGGAATTAGGGTTGAGCGAACCCGAACTGTAAAGTTCGGGTCCGTACCAGACTTTTGGGTGTCCGGGTCCCGGACCCGAACCCAAAATATTGACTGTGTGTTCGGGTTTGGGTCCGGTGTTCTGCGATGTAATGGCGCCTTTTTAAAAGCTGCAGGGCAGCCAATTAACTGTAGTTTCACTAGTGTGCCCTTAGAAGCCATCACAGCCATGCCTACTAATGGCATGGCTGTGATTGGCCAGTGCAGCATGTGACCCAGCCTCTATATATAGTACAGACACACAGCCCATAGCGTCACTCTGCTATAGACAGGTTCCTGTGCTGCTAAGAGAGGATTTCATTAGGAGTTAGTCTGATACAGTCAGTCAGTCCACATTCCTTAAATTTTCTTCAAATTAGTTATATCAGTGAGCGATCTACATAGCTAGAGTAGAGAGTGTCTTTATTAAGGAAAAGAAAGAGGCAGAGAGAATTATTCAAGAGATTCCTAAATCAATTGTACCCTGGCTGGGGTGCAGTGCACAGTCTTTTAACAGTGAAATAGAATATATAGGCTGCGCTAGCGGGTATAAATCACCACTGTGAAAATATATAGAAAATGTATAAATAACATACGTGATGGTGAATAAAAAATATTATGAATTGTGCAGCAATGGCTACAATATTATAATATTGTGAAGAGTAACATTCATTACATTAATCAATGTTGCATAATAAATGGTGAACAAAACCAATTTTACAGACTAGAATTGTTGAATTGTTGAAATAATAAATTGCAGGTGGTCACTGAACGATAATCCCCTCTGAAACCCCACTCACCGAAAGAACATTGGCGGGGCTCCAACCTCAAACAGGCGATATCTAGGAATGAAACCCAGTGGATCCATAGATTAGGTACTCTCCATCCACATGGCCTTAACATTGATCTGGATTTGAATTGTTTTTTGTCTAATTGGTAATTTATTTTTATTTTTATTTTTATTTTATTTTATTTAATTTTTAATTTTTAATTTTTAATTTTTATTTTTATTTATTTTTATATTTTATTTTTATTTTTTACTTTCTATTTTTTTTATTTTAATTTTTTTAATTTTTTCATTTTTTATTATTCTTCATTATTTTCAAATTTATTTTTATTTTTATTTTTATTTTATTTTATTTTTATTCTTATTTTTATTTTTATTTTTATTTTTATTTTATTTATTTTCTTTTACATTTATATTTATACTTTATTTTCAAAAATCAAATTATTTTATTTCATCCATTTTTAACTACTGATATATTTTCTTATCAATTGCTTTTTATTAACGGTATTTTCGATACCAATTTTCGATATTGAGTGTATTCCAAAAAGTTTTATATTCATTTGTTATACTTTGTATCCTTTTTATCATGTTCCGTCATGTTGTTCATATACTATTAAAGTTTTCAATGAGCGATTGACCACAGGAAATGATGTAACTTGGAAGCAAAGTCTAACTTAGTTCAATCAAGTGTTTCGAATTGGCTGGTTAGCTGGGAGGCGCCAGCCGTCCAGTGTATTTATATGCCTTGTAATCAAGCCGGAAGTGATGTCCTTGATGACGCCCTGGAGGAGGGGCGAAACGCGTCAACGTAACTTCCGGTCTGAGAGCCAGTGACGCTGCTTCCTGTTCTGTTGGAGCGCACGCCATGCGCGCACCCGGAACTCGCTGATCCCTGTCTTCTCAGTAGTGAGTCACTATTGCACAGTGCTATTCAGGTGTATTACGACGATACCACACATGTTGTTGTTTCTGTTTTTTCCTTTACGGCATTTTAACCTATTTGGAGAGTTCGTTGGTCTATCTGGAGCACCACTAGGATTTCTGACACCATCCACCCTTATCCCCCCACCAAAACGTTTTAAAGACCCTAGGACTGCAAAGCCATGGGTCATATTCTTTCGGTGAGTGGGGTTTCAGAGGGGATTATCGTTCAGTGACCACCTGCAATTTTTTATTTCAACAACTCAACAATTCTAGTCTGTAAAATTGGTTTTGTTCACCATTTATTATGCAACATTGATTAATGTAATGAATGTTACTCTTCACAATATTATAATATTGTAGCCATTGCTGCACAATTTATAATATTTTTTATTCACCATCACGTATGTTCTTTATACATTTTCTATATATTTTCACAGTGGTGATTTATACCCGCTAGCGCAGCCTATATATTCTATTTCATTCCTTAAGGTTTATTTAACCTTTGCAGGCAGCAGCAGCTGTTGTGTGTTTTATGCGATTTTCCATTATCGCATTGTGTTCTTATGCGATTTTTTGGTAGTGTATTCCATTTGGCGCAGGTTATTAAGTTTTGTTTGTCAGTCTTTTAACAGTGCCATGAGGCCAGTGCCAGAAAAAATATAACTTTTACCTGCAAGCTCAGTGCAGCATCACTGCACTGCATATTTTACTAAGAGATACACCATACTCTGTGTGTATTCTGCTATTGCAATTTAATTTTGCTGTGATTTGTGCATGTTTTTTTTTTTTCCCAATAGCATTTTCTGCATGTTCATACACGCTTTAGACACTGTGCGTGTATTCTGCTATTGCCAAAAAATAAAATCTTTCAGTGCTTTGTGCATGTGTGCAGGAGTGTGACATACAATCGATCGATATTTCTTCTATTGTGCTATCCCAAAAAAAAAATTGTAGCAACATATTTTTCCAATAGCATTTTCTGCATGTTCATTGTTGGATTCAATATTAACTCATGTAATATTTCTGCGATTCATTTCCTGTTTGCTGTAAGCCAGGCTGCCCCTAGTGGACAATACAGCATGCTTCCTGGATTACCTCTTCTGGTGTCTATTGGATGCAAAGAAAATGGGATTGGCAAAGGGGGGAGTTTTGAATGAGTGAGTTTGTTAAAAAGGGTTTGTGGCAGAGAGTGCTCTCTCTGTGTCATTCTGTCTGTTTGCTGGGAAGCATCGGCATGAGTCTATTCTCTGCTAAGCGGCCATCTTGAGGCCTACTTTGGATGATGATTTTGAGGCCTAACCATGTGGACATTACTCTCTTTCTCCATCAAGAGACCAGGCACGAGAATGTGTTAAGTAGATCATTGTATTGTATTGTAACTGTACAGTATATCACTGTATTGTAGTCTTGCTGTATGCTATGTAAGTTTTTAACCCCCTTTTAATACACGTTAGCTTTCTTATTTCCTTGGGAAATAAATGAGGTTTGATTATTCTTAAACCGTGTGTTTGGTTTCATAACTAAATGTATTATTGTTATACTAACAGTAGCATGTGCTCATAGTTTTAACAGACTAACTAATCTACAGGGACTAGACAAAGTAATTGATACATAGATGAGATAATATATAGGCTGTAGTGGTATATTGTTTTCTACAATTATTATCGAATTCTACATTTGGCACCCCGAGATTTAGACGTGTAGATAATAGTTTTTTTCTGCACAGGATTCACAAACCTAAGGCATTTTTGTTTTGAGTCCTGTTAAGCATAAATCCTCAAACATCCAGAACGGAAAATCGTCTCTAGTGTGGACAAGATTGGCGCTGGCTCGCGAATTCTGAAACCACGCTTGGATGGTCATGAAAATTCTGTGAAAGTTCTCATCGGTGAAACGGACACGTAGAACCTGGTGAGAGCTGTGGCTGATATATGTATGTGCGTTTGGCCGGTAACCAGTCATTTAGACTGGCGAGTTAGGGATTGATCACCCTTGGTTATAGGATATAATCGATAGATTGACAGGATAAACTACACAGCACTGAGGAAAAAGTGGGAATATATATTTTCATTTTTATACATTTTTTTTTGTATTTTGTTATTTTTTTATTTTATTTCGTTTATATGTAGTTTCCCCACGTGAGTGTGAAATAGCTCTCTGTTACAATAGGAGTTCAATGTGGCCTGCAATTTGAGAGAGGAGAACATTAAAAGTGTGCTCTCTGGAAGAAATTCAGAGTTAAACGGATTTTTATATATTTTTTTTGTAGGCTTTTGTGGGACTACAAGCTAACGTGCAAGCTAAACCTTTGAATAGCCTTATCTGTTTATCTGTGTTGCATTGTAACCGACTGTTGCAAAAACAAGTTTAACAGCTCCAGTGTAGAGGGCTTGCTAATTAGCATATCAATGGAAGGCATTGAACTGTTCATGGCCAAACATGGTGCTATTAGATTTCAGTCCACACAAGAGAGGGGATTGACACAACAATTTAGTGAGCTTTTGAGACAATGTAATACACATAACAATCTTATAAGTAATAAATCAAAAAAAGGCAGGAAACAAAGGATAGCAAATTCGGTAGGCGTATAGCTCGAGATGAAACAAATTTCTGAACGGAAGGAATTAGAATGGGTTGCTGAAAGAAAGCAATTCATGCAACAGCTACAGAGTATAACAAAAAATATATTAATTAGGGTTTAAAACGCAGATGCACAAGCGCATAGTCAGATTGAACAATTAGTGACGGAAAAATGCGAATTGGAACAGAGATTAGATGAATTAGGGAAAATGTGTGAGTTAAGAGAAGGTTGCATCACCTATTTGAATCGAAGGGAGGCTGAAAATGTGCAAGTTATCACACTGCTTAAGGAGGAATTACAGGGTGCACAGGCAGCCATAATGGATTTATCCTCCAAACATGCAATAGCCGAATGTGCAATGGTGGAGGTACCCTCCGCACATGCTCAGTGTACAAAAATAGAAGTGGAACATGAAGAAAACCCGTATACTATTGTTGCTGCAAATCATATTACTATGATGGGAATCAATGTTGGAGACGTAAATACAAACGTGATAACTGCGCTTGAAATTGGTTCAGGAGTTGAAATGGAAACTTCTGATGACTCCTCAGATGATGAAAGTGTAAAGTCTGATCATTCCAATCACAGTAATATTATCCAGCAATGTGAATTTCCAGCACCAGATGTTCAAAAAAGGGCCTATGCAGGGAAACCAGAGCTAAAATGTTGTTTGGAATATGATAGAGGACCTTGATATATAGTTTTATTATTTTCAAGGATGAGCCTCTGAATTGAATAACTCTGTTATGATTATTGTTTTTTTTCTTCCCTCTTATTTTTAAGTATTTTAGTAATTTTTTTTGTTTTTCCCATTAACTTATTGTCTTTCAGATAAAAAAAAAGCACGCACTCTTCTCAGGAGAAAAATCCACGGATGTCTTTAATTAAAAGTTGAGTGTTCGTCATTGTTTTATGGTGGTTGTCTTGTCATATTGTTCTTGGGTGATAATGGCCAGACTTGTAATTTTTTTGGGGTATTGGTTTAGTCAGCTATTTTATTGTTGTTTTGTTCAGGTGTAAAAAGCTCCAAAAAGTTTAGGCTTTGTCCACCTGAAAGGCATACATCTTAAAGATAAATGCATTGTTTTTTTTTTAGTGTTTTAATTTGAGAATTTTTGAGAAACGACAGTGACGTTCGTTTTTGAAATTTTTGATCATACCATGGGGGTCCATTTTAGAGTGGGTTCTGCCTAAAGAGGTCATGGTTGTTTTGATAGTTTGGTCAAAGTTGCAGAAGCCAGGAATACTAAGTTCCTGGGTTCCAAGGAGGGAAATATGAGTAAATATAGTAAGCAAGCAGATATTATGGATAAGAATTTGATTCTGCTCTTGTTTTTCAATTCCAGAATCCTGGTGGAGCGAGATTGGAAAGGTTTCTGGAAAATGGATGACAGATGATCATCTGGTTGGCAGTTTGTCTGTGCCATACCACACCCTAAATTTGGTCTAATAAATATCAGGAGAGACAGGACAAACAAAAAGATTCACTTTTCTTTTCCTATGGACTATGGTGCTGAATCTGAAAGACTGTGCCTATCAACAAGACTTGAAACATTTTTTGCTGGACTCTCTCCTGATGAATGCAAACGTGTTATTAATATACGTACAATGGGTTGGAGGTTGGGGGAAGGAATATAACACATCCAATCCATCAGAACATGAAAATGTAAAATATATATGTTTTTTTTTGTGGGAGGGAGGAGTTGAAAGAAGAAAAGTTGTGTAATGTATGACATGTATTGACGTAACGGAATTTATATGGTGTAGGTACCCAGGAGGCGGGCACTTATGCATAATAAGGTGTCTGTTGGCCAGACTAAAGGGTGCCAGATGACACATCAATGGCGTGAAAACTTCCTCATAAGGGTGGTGTCTCAATCCTAGCAGTCCTATAGAGAGAAGCTTTCGGTTACTGGACATGTGGGACACCAGAACTAGACATGGGGGAGATGCGCCTGGTTGATGTCTCACCTGAGAGGTTGAAACCCTGCACAGGGAATGCCAGTGAATACACACAGGAGCATGCTCCGATAGATAAAGGGAACAAAGGCTGGCTACCAGGGTACAATATGCCTTCACCACATGGCGCTGCAACATCTCACAGTGGTTGATAAAACCTATTACCCTATATGTGCTGAGTATACGCTGAATCAAGTGCAGTCATTGTACCAGTGACTTACTCCCAGAGATGTGCGGACACAGAATAAGGTGCATGCAGGATGCTTATCTCTGAGGAGTAACCAGAAGAGGAGGCATGTATTCGGCACTATATTGGGGGAATAGGAGCTGGGAGGGGTGTTGGTAATGGAGTAGACATCGGTATCCCTGAGGAACAAACTCTCAGCCATAGCTTAAGCGGGACTTTGTTACTCAGAGAGATTGGTGGCATCCGTAATAACATTCACAAAAATACCCAGGGTAAATTAGCTCCAGATTTGGTGAACCATGTTGAGAGGTTGGTGGAGGGTGTGAGGGTACAGCACAGAAATCGGTCATGGGCTCTGGCGTACATGCAGTGGCGGGCGGAAGTGTCAACCAGCATCAAGCTGATTGTGCAATCTCTGTATAAAGGGCAGTGGCCTGATGAGTTAGCATCACCGCTCAGTAAGACTCTGCCACAACACGTCGCTCACACTAATCCAAAATAGTGGTCGAAAGCCTGAATGGGCTGTGTGACGGAACGTCCCTACACTCCTCTTGAGTGCGTTCGTCATATATAACTTCCTCCCAGTCTGGATACGGATATCAGATATTCCAACCACTCCCAAGCACCAAACGAGACGAGACTTGCTTAGCTGCTCAACATGGACTGTTTTATTACAAAGCCAAACTCACATTTATACACAGTAGGAGAGGAGTTCCCCCATCTTCTCATATTACTCTAACAATACACCTGTAACAACTTAACATAACCTAATTAACTAATCCCTTTAAGCAGCCCATGTGACTCATCAGGATTTCACTACAAGTCAGACTTGTTGTCACCGAGCTAAACACAGTTGATTATAAATTATCATAATTACCACCACAAGACATTTCATCACAATAGCAGGAGACCACCAGTAACAGACGGACCGTCTCCTGCATTGTACAGAGGACAATGTGATCAGCTCTCTCAATTAACATCTTGAGTTCATGACACTAGCATCTGAGAGTGTATGTCCCAACAGCATGAGACCACACACATTATATATACACATATATACAGCATTGAATCTGACTGGGGTTGGGGTTCTCCTTCACCCTGTGCCCCCTAAAATCCAGGGCCCATAATCGGTTGGCAGGAGGCTCGCATTTAGTCCTCTCAAAAAGCCTGTGTCCCGGCTAGGTCTGTCACATTTCTCCCCTTTCGGCAGGAGACTAACACAGGAGGAGACCCCAGACGGGTTGACTCCGAAGTTAGTCCATAGTTCCAGTCCTCTAATGCCTGTACCCACACAGTACCCCAAACAAATTGTTTCAAACAGAGCACTACTCACCCAGCCAACCTCTGCCTCTCTCAAAGAACATATCTGCCACTGGGGAGAGGCCTGGACTGGCCATCCTCCCTGGAGTCTTTTCAGCCGCTGGAGAGAAGACAGGGTGACTGGGCTCAGTCTGTCATGCTGTTGGGCATATGGGCCTACTGCCCAGCATCCCTGGGGTATACAGGTGGAGACTGAATTCCCATCCACCTTTACAGAAAATCTGTCCTGTGCCAGTTGAGGGCAGAGGCCAGCAGCGCTCTGTTCCGTTGCCAGCAGTTCAGCTGGGCGTAGGAGTTTCCCTACATCATCTGCTCCAGCTAACTGTTGGGGAGAGAGGCCGACTGCCCCAGCTCCCTGGAACTCCACAGCTGTTACCGGTGCTGGGCAGAGGTTGGTAGCACTCTGCCCGGTTGCCAGCACTTCTGCTGGTTTTCTGTTAGTGGAGACCACAGGCCCATCCACTGACACCAGATCAAGCTGCAGTTGTGAAGTGCAGATTGCATTCTCTCCTTGGGTCCTGAGCTGCTGCTCGGGAGTGACCACCACCTCCTCACCCTGGGCCTCCAGAACTGCCACAGGTGTGGGACAGAGGTCTTAGACCCTCTGTTCAGTTACCAGATCTTCAGCTGGAGAAGTTTGTTGTAACTCCATAGGTGCTGCTGGCAGAAAATCACATGTCCCTGTCAGTGTTGTGGGAGAAAGGCCGACTACCTCTTCTCTCAAGAAGGGCGAAGCCACTGTTGGTGCTGGGCAGAAGTTAGCAGAGTTCTGCCCTGTTGTCAGCACTTCAGGTTTGGGGACGACAATCTCCAGAGTTTCCACTGCCGATTCTCTGGCATGCTGCTGAACGTGTTCTAGCAGTTTCCTGTATGCCCTTTCCAGATGCTGTTCCTTCCTTAGCAAATGGCCCAGATCTGGTTTAAGCTCTGAGACCCCTGCAAGACCGAGCATAGCCTCTCTATATTCTCGCAGGTCCTCAAGGGTAGGTTCCCCTTCATCGCCAAACACAAAACGATCTGTAAGGCTCTCCCACAGCAATCCAGGGCCTCCAAAGTCATATCCCTCCAGAGAGCATTCTGTTGTCTCCCCTAAATATCCCTGCTTTGCGTGCCATTGCAGAGCCCAATAATGATTGTTCAGCTCTATCTCCTGCTGGACCAGCCTGTCCAACTCAGTCACCCATTGCTCCTGGGGCCGCTCTCCCAGGAATGCCATACGCAATGCCCGTTGGTCACTGGCCCATTGCTCTTGGGTTGGAAAGCACTTGCCCTGTTTTATACCAGCGAGCTGGAGGGCTCCAATCCACAGCTCCACCCGAATCCGCTGTCTGAGCTCCAGGTATTCATCCTCAGACACAGTCCTGGTGTATGCTTAAAGGATGATCCGCAGCAGCCCCGGGAACTCTGATGCCAGATCCATATCTCCGCTGGGGGTGACCGAAGTCTTCTATCCTGATCTTGGATCCCAGTGGAGGTTTGGATGTCCCAGACTGCAGGAAGCACAATCCCACTGCTTGCCAACAATGTGACGGAAACGTCCCTACACTCCTCTTGAGTGCGTTCGTCATATATAACTTCCTTCCAGTCTGGATACGGATATCAGATATTCCAACCGCTCCCAAGCACCAAACGAGACGAGACTTGCTTAGTTGCTCAACATGGACTGTTTTATTACAAAGCCAAACTCACATTTATACAGTAGGAGAGGAGTTCCCCCCATCTTCTCATATTACTCTAACAATACACCTGTAACAACTTAACATAAACTAATTAACTAATCCCTTTAAGCAGCCCATGTGACTCATCAGGATTTCACTACAAGTCAGACTTGTTGTCACCGAGCTAAACACAGTTGATTATAAATTATCATAATTACCACCACAAGACATTTCATCACAATAGCAGGAGACCACCAGTAACAGACGGACCGTCTCCTGCATTGTACAGAGGACAATGTGATCAGCTCTCTCAATTAACATCTTGAGTTCATGACACTAGCATCTGAGAGTGTATGTCCCAACAGCATGAGACCACACACATTATATATACACATATATACAGCATTGAATCTGACTGGGGTTGGGGTTCTCCTTCACCCTGTGCCCCCTAAAATCCAGGGCCCATAATCGGTTGGCAGGAGGCTCGCATTTAGTCCTCTCTGTGTCCCGGCTAGGTCTGTCACAGGCTGTACCAGTTTGGATTGGGAAAGGTTTTAGGCTGTATGATCCCATATACAGAAGTGCGGACTTGGTCTGTATATTTGGTGGCACCAATGGGCTTACTGATTGGGGATTCTATCTTGTCCCATTCGAGGCTAAATCACCCACATGTGATCAGAGGAGATGGAAGCTGGAGGCAGGTTGATACTTCCCTCGGTCGGAAGCATGACCATGATGTCCTTTGTATGCCAGGTCAATACATGGTGGTGATTGTTAGGTTCTCTGTTAGGTCCTCTGCATCAGCTCCTCTTTCCCTCAACTGGACTTTGACGGTTGTTAGAAAAGTTTTAAATGTTTATTGTGTGACTATTTGGAAAACAATCCTGAGACTGGTTTTTAATTCCACCTATGAGCACTTTCTGTATTAATTGTTATGTATGTTTTTACTAACTTCACAGTAAGACTTCAGGATGATTTCAGTATAACCATGTATGGTAACATAAGATTGTAAGGGAATTCGCAGTCCTCACATAATAAAGGTATATCGAATTTCACCCTAGATAAAGTGAAAACTGTGATTTCCTCAGCCAATAGGGAAATAGGGGCTGGGTTATGAAGGTTTAAGATATTGCCTTTGTTCATTCCTTTGCCTGGACCTTTTTGTGTAAGGAAGGGGATCCTAATGTGTTAACATATTAGAATAAATTTTTTACTTCTTAATACATCTCGAGTTGACTGATCACAAGCTGAGGATATTCCTAACATTTGTGGACCTTTGAGCCGGAAGCAACTTTTTGTTTGGGATTTATGAGCCCTCTTCATCTTCGGTGAGTAGTTAGTGAAAGAAAATCACTGAAATTTAAAAGTCCCCCCACTCAACGTTAGTGGTTAAAGAGGGGCAGGGGGCCTTATCACCCGAATACATTGTCTGCTTGCGAACTTGCTGATCTAGTCCTCTTGCTGTTTTTGAGAGGTAAGAGATTTTAATTATTCTTAATTCTTTCTAAAAGTCTTTTTCTTCTCTTTCTGTTTGATTCTGGTTTAAATGTGTTGTAATTGCCGACATTGGTATTGATCGTATAATAGCTTGATAATCCAGTGTTCGTAGACAGAGACATTTGGGGACGTTGTCTAAGGTAAAAAAATTACGTTGCCTGCTGTCCGGACAGATAAAAAAAAGATTTGAGGTATACCAGTGTTAGAGATTCACATTAAGCGCTATTTAGTTAAGTGATCTAAAAAGATCACAAAGCTAACTTTTTTTTCTTTTCTCTGTGTGTTTTATTTTCTCCTGTTTCATGTTTAACCATTCTGTTGATGTTACGAGCTCATTTTATAATAATACTGCAGAGGTACGTTTTAATTATTTTTTAATTTTCCCGATAGTGTGGGGGGTGTTGATGTTTATACTTTTCTGGTATTCCTTTTATTACCGTGAGCGGAGGGTCACGATCCCAGTGTTTTATAGGTTAATGAGAGACTCCACAAAAGCCGAAAATGGGGAATAGTCTCTGTAAAGGAATTTCTTGTGCTTGTTTATGTTGTTGTGTCCCTAATGTGCCGTTAGAAGGTTATAAGAAATTTATGCATAGCAATGATCCCAAGTTCGTTCAGTATTGTGCTAAGTGGGAGAGGAAGTTTGTATTTAATGGTAAATTAACTGTGAAAGGGTGCCAGGAGTTGGTAGATAAGCTTAAGTTGTTAGGACCCAAAGAAAAAAAAAAGATATGGATTAGAAATGGCAGAGTTCTGGCTTCAGCAAGCTAGAATTAGGGTAGAAGGAAAGAGAACAAAGGAGAAATGCCAAGCCCAACTGCCCCTAGTGGACAAAGAGGATGATCTCATCTGTTATACCCAGAGACCACCTCCTTACAATGGTCCTACCCCTCAGGTACAAACAACTGCCCAGAGTACCACCTTCCCTGTGACATCCACCCCTGTCAGGGGAACCGCCTCTGAACAGAACCCCAATTCCACTTCCTCAACCTCTCCAGACAGCAGTACAGCCTTGGAGATGAACAGATCGATCCTTGAAACTTTAACTGACGCCATAACCCAGGCACTAGGTGCCACAGCAGGAGCCAAGAGACTAAGTAAACCTCCTATTAGGTATGGGGTAGATGATGGTGAGGAATACCCCTTGATAGAAGTCCCGAATCCTAGAGGAGGACAGAATGATGCACTGGGCCAGCCATATCCCTTGACTATGACTGTTTTTCGACCATGGACCGACAGTGACATACAAAAGGCTACAGAACACATAAAACATCCAAAATTAGGTCCAGTTGAATTCACTGAAAACATAGAGGGATTACGGAACAGTTATAAGTTGAATGGGGTGGAGGTGGAGAGGGCCCTCAGAAGAGTATTAGGATCAGATTGGGCTTCGGTAAAGGGGGACTGGGACCCCTGCGCCCTAGCAGATGCACAGGGGCGAGGGGATCCATTGCCTCCAGATAGCCTAGACTTAGGAAACAAGTTGACTGCCTTACTGAACAGATGCCAGCTTAGATGGGTACAACGGACTGATTGGCAAAAAATAAATATGACAGTACAGGAGGACAAGGAGAGTGTCAGTGACTACCTAAATAAACTACGAGAGGTTTTTAAAGTGTTCTCCGGGCTCCCCGAAGATGAGGATGTGAATAGTGCATATCAGCAACAGCTAAAGATAGCTTTTGTAAATGGATTGAAACAGGATCATAAGGATTACATTGTTAAAAATATGGTTACTTATCGAACCGCATCAGTTATAGATGTTTTACAATATGCTAAGCATTCTGAGAAATAT
>CM053028.1:135872281-135898189 GCA_028564925.1 Lithobates sylvaticus | reverse complement strand
TAAGGACACCAGAGCCTGCATCAAAATCTAAAGTGCGCGCATGCGCAGTGGCTAGCAGCAGGTATTTAGAGAAATAGACTGTGGAGTGACAAACCTCCGATAATAGCAGTACTCAACACACAGCTCAGACATAGCGGAGGCGCTTCTGACCAAATACAGATACCACATCATCATGTAAGTTACTCACAAGGGGCTAAACTGAACACAGGTACAATAGTATACGAACAAAAACCTATTGCTTGTAAATAATAAAATGTATATACAATAAATGCTTGCGGGGGGATTGCCCCTACTCCAACCACCGCAACACCACCACCATGGACATGCAGGGGCTATAAATGAGCAAACCTGATACCAGACCTGTTACCATGCAGGGGGTTCCCCTTACATATAAAGGGAAAAAATCCCTGATCCAAGCCACATACAGGAAGCTCAATAGCACGTCACAAAAAAGTACACTTAACAGAGGTCTTCAAAAGCAAAGGGAAAGACAAACTTGTCCCAGGTATAGAATTAAAAATTAAAGAAGATGCATTTATTATCCAAGCATCCAATAACAATTTTTTAGTACTTATAATACCAATTCCCATTATCAGTAGTTTATGACTCACGATTCAAGTCAATGATTTGACAAAAAACAAAACCTATTAGGACACATACAGTCAGATAGGAACAATGTAGCTCTATCACAATGTAAAATGGCTTGCTCATAATTTTGCCATATTTTTGTTGGCTTAGTTTCACTTTATGATTGTATTTAAAGGGGACATGCACACTTATTATTGTTTTATTTAGGTCTCTATTAAGACCTGGACACAGGATTGAAAGCTCTGTCCCACCCAAGACACTTTGGAGCTCCAGGCTTTACAGCTTTAATTCCCAATGTCCCTGGCTTACAGCTTTAATTTCCATTGTCAGCATTTCCAATGACCCACCAAAGTCATGACAACCTGTGTCTTCAGATAGGGAAATCTTAAAGTGATACTAAAGTCTTGGTTGTTTTTGTTAAAAATAACAAACATTTCATACTTACCTGCTCTATACAGAGGTTTTTCACAGAGCAGCCCGCATCCTTCTCTTCTCGTGTCCCTCTTCGGCTCTCCTGGCCCCTCCCTCCTGTTGAGTGCCCCCCGCAGCATGAGGGCACCTGAGCCAAGCCACAGCTCCCTGTGACCATTCAGACATGGAGCACTGGCCCGGCCCCACCCCCTCTATCTCCTCATTGGCTCACTGACTTTAAATGACAGCAGCGGGAGCCAATGGCGCCGCGCTGCTGTCTCAGCCAATGAGGAGGTAGAGTCCCGGGCAGCGGAGACACTCCTGCAACATTGCTGGATAGAGATGGGCTCAGGTAAGTATTAGGAGGGCTGAGGGGGAAATGCACACTGAAGGCTTGTTATATTAATGCATAGAATGCTTTAAGATAAAAAAACTTTCAGATTTCACGCACTTCCACGCAGCGTATGCTCCAACAGGTGGACAAGAGGTACAGTGTCACTGATGCATGCACTGTCCCTGCTCACCTTTCTCGTGGCCTTCTCAAATGGTGACAGGACAGTGCATGCATCCCTGATCATGCTCCACTGGCGTGATGAAAAAAATCTGAGCTCCCCTGACCCTGTCCTGGTGCTGTAGTCGCACAGGTACTCATTGATGGCCCTCTGCTGCGTGTGCAGTCGCTGCAGCATGGCCAACGTTAAGTTCCACCTGGTGGGCATGTCACATATAAGGCGGTTCTTGGGCAGGTTCAACTCCTTTGCAGCTCAGCCAGCCGAGCACTGCGGAAATGCACACAGACTTTCTTGGCCTGCCTCAGGACATCCTGTGAGCCTGGGTACCTGCCCAAGAACTGCTGCACCACCAGGTTTAGGATGTGAGCCATACAGAGCACATGGGTCAGTTGTCCCTGTCGCAGGGCGGAGAGGAGGTTGGTGCCATTGTCACAAACCACCATTCCTGGCTTAAGCTGGCGTGCCGTCAACCACCTCTCGGCCTGCCCCTGCAGAGCTGACAGAACCTCTGCCCCAGTGTGGCTCCTGTCCCCCAAGCACACCAGCGCAAGCACAGCATGGCATCTTTTTGCCTGCGTACTTGCGTAGCCCCTAGGACGCCTACGGAGCACCGCTGGTTCCGAGGACAGAGCACTCGAAGAGGCCATGGAGGAAGAAGAAGAGGAGGGGGTGGAGGAGAGAGGTGTGTCACAACCAGTAGTAGCATTTTGGAGGCGTGGTGGCAGAACAACCTCCAACACTACTGCACCTTGTCCTGCATCCTTCCCAGCTGCCAAAAGAGTGACCCAATGGGCCGTGAAAGATAGGTAATGTCCCTGTCCATGCCTGCTGGACCATGAGTCAGCGGTAATATGCACCTTACCGCTGACCGCCCTGTCCAGCGAGGCCAAGACATTGGCTTCCACATGCCGGTAGAGAGCCAGAATCGCCTTCCGTGAAAAAAAGTGGTGTTTGGGAACCTGCCACTGAAGAACCGCACATTGCACAAACTCACGGGAAGGGGGTCGAGTCTACCAACTGAAAAGGCAGCAGTTGCTAGCAATTTAGCCAAGCTAGCATTCAACCGCTGGGTATGTGGATAGCTGTGAGTGAACTTCTTTCGACGGTCCAGCAGCTGGGGCAGGGAAATTTGCCTGGTACAATCGGACGTCGGTGTAGGGCTAGCAGAGTGCCCGCAAGTACTTGGCTGTGACACCTAATTTTACACCTTCATTCCTCTCAGTGCAGCTTTCAGAGAGGACTGAAGGTAGAGTGGGGTTGGAGATCACAGCCGATGAGGATCAAGGAGAGGTCCGCTTTGTTCTTTGGTGTGGGTCTTTAAGGTGCGCTTGCCAATGAGCTGCATTGCAGGTCAACATATGTCTGGTCATGCTTGTGGTGCCCAAGTGGTTGATGTTTTGACCACGCAAGCTTCACTTGAGACATATGTTGCAAATAGCAGCAGTGCGATCTGATGCACTTGTCTCAAAAAAGGCCCACACCAAAGAACCTTTGTAATAACGCGTAGAGGCAGCGCCCTGCACAGGCGGAGCTCTGCGGTGTGATTCAGTTGGTGTGCTGCCCTCAAGCTGGCCCCCGGAGGGCATCCTGCCTCGTTGGAGATGTGCCGCCTCCTCCTCCTCCTCTCTCCGTTCAGGCACCCATGTGGAGTCAGTGACCTCATCATCCCCTCTCTCGTCACCACTGGAGCAAACCTGGCAGTAAGCTGCAGCTGGTGGAACATGACTGCCAGATTGCTGTCCTTGAGCATCCCCTCTCTCTGCACTTATGCTACTGCCTTCCTCTAGCTGGGTTTCATCATCGGAGCCTTCAAAACGATGGGCATCCTCCTGGAGCATGTACCCAACACTGTGCTCAAACAGTTCGGGGGACTCCTCAGGAGGACATGTGGGTCTAGGGAAGGGGTGACTGATGACATTGAGTACGCGTTGGCAGCTGCTTTGCCAGTACCATGAGCCTGGGTGAGAGAGGATGAGGAGGATGAGGAGGAGGGCTTGGTCATCCACTCTACCAAGCCTTCGACATGATGCGGTTCAACATGTCCAGCTGCCGAAAATAAGGACAAGCGTGTCCCATGGCCACGTGCTGATAACAATGCACCGCGTCCACGACCATCACTGTTGTCTCTGGACACAGAGCCTGCTTGCCCTGTTTTCTTGGCTTGTGACTGTCTGCCTCTCATTGTTGGCCTTCCAGACATTGTAATGGCCTGCAGGGAGATAGGAAAAACAGCTATTGGGTAGTGTATATTGTGCTGGAGTCACACAACACACACACTAACTCCTGCAGATGGCTGGATTAGATGACACCAGGGCAGAAGGGCAGATACATGTTCAGGTTGTATACTGTGCTGTGCTGCACTCACACAACAGAATTACTAACTCCTGCAGATGGCTGGATTAGATGACACCAGGGCAGAAGGGCAGATACAGGTTCAGGTTGTATACTGTGCTGTGCTGCACTCACGCTCACACAACACAATTTACTAACTCCTGCAGATGGCTGGATTAGATGACACCAGGGCAGAAGGGCAGATACAGGTGCAGGTTGTATACTGTGCTGTGCTGCACTCACACAACACACACACTAACTCCTGCAGATGGCTGGATTAGATGACACCAGGGCAGAAGGGCAGATACAGGTGCAGGTTGTATACTGCGCTGTGCTGCACTCACACAACACACACACTAACTCCTGCAGATGGCTGGATTAGATGACACCAGGGCAGAATGGCAGATACAGGTTCAAGTTGTATACTGTGCTGTGCTGCACTCACACAACACACACACTAACTCCTGCAGATGGCTGGATTAGATGACACCAGGGCAGAAGGGCAGATACAGGTGCAGGTTGTATACTGCGCTGTGCTGCACTCACACAACACACACACTAACTCCTGCAGATGGCTGGATTAGATGACACCAGGGCAGAAGGGCAGATACAGGTGCAGGTTGTATACTGTGCTGTGCTGCACTCACACAACACACACACTAACTCCTGCAGATGGCTGGATTAGATGACACCAGGGCAGAAGGGCAGATACAGGTGCAGGTTGTATACTGCGCTGTGCTGCACTCACACAACACAAACACTAACTCCTGCAGATGGCTGGATTAGATGACACCAGGGCAGAATGGCAGATACAGGTTCAAGTTGTATACTGTGCTGTGCTGCACCCACACAACACAATTACTAACTCCTGAATATGGCTGGATTAGATGACACCAGGGCAGAAGGGCAGATACAGGTGCAGGTTGTATACTGTGCTGTGCTGCACTCACACAACACACACACTAACTCCTGCAGATGGCTGGATTAGATGACACCAGGGCAGAAGGGCAGATACAGGTGCAGGTTGTATACTGTGCTGTGCTGCACTCACACAACACACACACTAATTCCTGCAGATGGCTGGATTAGATGACACCAGGGCAGAAGGGCAGATACAGGTGCAGGTTGTATACTGTGCTGTGCTGCACTCACACAACACAAACACTAACTCCTGCAGATGGTTGGATTAGATGAAACCAGGGCAGAAGGGCAGATACAGGTGCAGGTTGTATACTGTGCTGTGCTGCACTCACACAACACAAACACTAACTCCTGCAGATGGCTGGATTAGATGACACTAGGGCAGAAGGGCAGATACAGTTTCAGGTCATATACTGTGCTGTGCTGCACTCACACAACACAATTACTAACTCCTGCAGATGGCTGGATTAGATTACACCAGGGCAGAAGGGCAGATACAGGTTCAGGTTGTATACTGTGCTGTGCTGCACTCACACAACACAATTACTAACTCCTGCAGATGGCTGGATTAGATGACACCAGGGCAGAAGGGCAGATACAGGTGCAGGTTGTATACTGTGCTGTGCTGCACTCACACAACACACACACTAACTCCTGCAGATGGCTGGATTAGATGACACCAGGGCAGAAGGGCAGATACAGGTGCAGGTTGTATACTGTGCTGTGCTGCACTCACACAACACACACACTAATTCCTGCAGATGTCTGGATTAGATGACACCAGGGCAGAAGGGCAGATACAGGTGCAGGTTGTATACTGTGCTGTGCTGCACTCACACAACACAAACACTAACTCCTGCAGATGGTTGGATTAGATGACACCAGGGCAGAAGGGCAGATACAGGTGCAGGTTGTATACTGTGCTGTGCTGCACTCACACAACACAAACACTAATGCGGCATACACACGGTCGAAATCTCCGATGGAAACAGTCCGATGGGAGCCTTTCATTGGATTTTTTTGTGTATGGTCAACAGTCTTTTTCTGTCGGAATTTCCGACGGACTTTGAATTGAGAACCTGTTCTCAATTTTTCCGACGGAAAACCTTTCTATCGGATTTTCCGATCGTGTGTAGGCAATTCCGACACGCCAAAAAATCACGCATGCTCAGAATCCACTACGAGACAGAACCGCTCGGTCTGGTAAAACTAGCGTTCGTAATGGAGATAGCAGATTCTTCACACTGGGTTTTTTTAAATTCTTCATTGCGCCGCTCATTCTCTTCTTTATAATGCTAGAAGAATGAAGTTGTTTTGCTGCTTATATTCACACAGAGTTTTTACAAACGTATTTCTTTATATTAGAATTGAAGCCAGATCTGCATGAAATAGATATAATTTTTTAAAGTGTTTTTTTTCTTTAATAAGAATATTTGTATTATTGTATTATTTTCTCGTGCTCTCCTTTTTATTTTTTATGTTACGTTTCCACAACACCATTATTATGTATTATTTGTAAACCTGTTTGTTGTTGGTGTCCCTTGTTAATTTTGACATTGTATTTTTGAAATGTACCTGCCTACTCCCCAAAATAAATTGATTTGCTATTTGTATTAAAACACATAGGCAAGTATTTTCTGAAAAACAAATCAAAATTTATTTACCATCATAATTACAAAATAAAGATAAAGGCAACACAGGAGAAATTGCTTCAATTGGTGAAGACCCGGGTCCCCAAGGCAGACATCAAATAAACTGGTAGCTGAGAAGTACATACAAAAAGGAGGACAATGAGTTCCAGGAGTCCCAGAGAACCGGAGCAGCAGCAGATGGTATACAGTGGTGTGAAAAAGTGTTTGCCCCCTTCCTCATTTCCTGTTCCTTTGCATGTTTGTCACACTTAAGTGTTTCGGAACATCAAACCAATTTAAACAATAGTCAAGGACAACACAAGTAAACACAAAATGCAATTTGTAAATGAAGGTGTTTATTATTAAAGGTGAAAAAAAATCCAAACCATCATGGCCCTGTGTGAAAAAGTGATTGCCCCCCTTGTTAAAACATACTATAACTGTGGTTGTCCACACCTGAGTTCAATTTCTCTAGCCACACCCAGGCCTGATTATTGCCACACCTGTTCACAATCAAGGCATCACTTAAATAGGAGCTGCTTGACACAGTAAGGTCCACCAGAAGATCCTTAAAAGCTACACATCATGCCGAGACCCAAAGAAATTCAGGAACAATTGAGAAAGAAAGTAATTGAGATCTATCAGTCTGGAAAGGGTTATAAAGCCATTTCCAAAGCTTTGGGAATCCAGCGAACCACAGTGAGAGCCATTATCCACAAATGGCGAAGACATGGAACAGTGGTGAACCTTCCCAGGAGTGGCCGGCCGCCCAAAATTACCCCAAGAGCGCAGCGACGACTCATCCAAGAGGTCACAAAAGACCCCACAACAACGTCCAAGGAACTGCAGGCCTCACTTGCCTCAGTTAAGGTCAGCGTTCATGCCTCCACCATCAGGAAAAGACTGGGCAAAAATGGCCTGCATGGCAGAGTTCCAAGGAGAAAACCACTGCTGAGCAAAAAGAACATCAAAGCTCGTCTCAATTTCTCCACAACACATCTTGATGATCCCCAAGACTTTTGGGACAACATTCTGTGGACCGATGAGACAAAAGTGGAACTCTTTGGAAGGTGTGTGTCCAAGTATATCTGGCGTAGAAGGAACACTGCATTTCAGAAAAAGAACATTATACCAACAGTAAAATATGGTGGTGGTAGTGTGATGGTCTGGGGCTGTTTTGCTGCTTCAGGACCTGGAAGACTTGCCGTGATAAAAGGAACTATGAATTCTGCTGTCTACCAAGAGATCCTGAAGGAGAATGTCCGACCATCTGTTCGTGTACTCAAGCTGAAACGAACTTGGGTTCTGCAGCAGGACAATGATCCTAAACACACCAGCAAGTCCACCACCGAATGGCTGAAGAAAAACAAAATGAAGACTTTGGAGTGGCCTAGCCAAAGTCCTGACCTGAATCCTATTGAGATGTTGTGGTATGACCTTAAAAAGGCTGTTCATGCTCGAAAACCCTCTAATGTAACTGAATTAGGACAATTCTGCAAAGATGAGTGGGCCAAAATTCCTCCAGGACGCTGTAAAAGCCTCATTGCACGTTATCGCAAACGCTTGGTTGCAGTTGTTGCTGCTAAGGGTGGCCCAACCAGTTATTAGGTTTAGGGGGCAATCACTTTTTCACACAGGGCCATGATGGTTTGGATTTTTTTTCACCTTTAATAATAAACACCTTCATTTACAAATTGCATTTTGTGTTTACTTGTGTTGTCCTTGACTATTGTTTAAATTGATGTTTAAATTTGATGTTCCGAAACACTTAAGTGTGACAAACATGCAAAGGAACAGGAAATGAGGAAGGGGGCAAACACTTTTTCACACCACTGTATGTACCCAGTCTGCGGTCCTACAACAGGATGTTGGTTCTTTGAGACGTGAAGGCAGGGGATCACTTCCTGGTCTTCCGTAGAGCCTTCCCTGCAGTCTTCCGTGCAGCCTTCCCTGCAGCCTTCCCTGGAGGCTGTGGCTCTGGAGGTGGCATTGTGGCAGGAGGAGGAGGAGGAGGAGGAGGATGGGGGAGAGAACAGAGGTGTTGGTTGTCCGACATTTCCCCACTTAACCCCTTCTGTATAGTATTGAAAATGATTCTTTCACACATTCGCCGTTGGCCCTCCTCCATTTGTTGCAAATTAGAGGCAATATACATGCCATAGGCCTCCGTATCGTCAATGGGGGATCTGAGGGACTCGTTAGCCTCCCTGATCAGGGCCAGTGCTGCCTCCTCTGTTTTTGTTCCCTTCCTCTGGCGTTTGTAGGGAAGGATGAGGGGAGGAATCTGGGATTGGGTGTGACTGGACCCTGCCACCTCCTGGGTGACACTTCCCCCTGCCTCCTCCTGTGTGCCACTAGCCAGAGCCTCGTCCTGGCTGAGGTCATCCTGTGTATGAAAAAGGGACATAGTTTTAGTTTTTTGTTCATCAAACACACACAATTTTCAGCTCATGACTGTTGCAAATTTAATGTTAATAAATAGAAAAGACTATCATTGTGAGCCCAGCATTTTCCCTTCTTGTCCTAATCTTTTTTGGCCACTTCTGTCTATTGATATGTGAAACACTTTTTGTTACTTCATTCATTTATTAGCAATAATAACATCTACTTACCAACATTTTTTTTTTGCACAGATAAATTATGTATAAAAAACCTATACCTGGCTCCATCTGGGCTCCTCAATCTCCTCCTGTATGGAAGGCCCAGGTTGGTCCACAGATGCCTCAGCTTGGGTAGAGGGAAGGCTGGAGGGAAGGCTGGTTGGAAGGCTGGAGGGAAGGGGCGCCGGAAGGGTAGAAAGTGATTCCCTGCCCTCCATCTGGTCATCTATGAACCTCAACCTGTTGTAGTACCACAGACTGGGCACATACACCTTATCTGCTGCTACTCCGGACCTCAGGGACTTCTGGACCTTCTGGTACTCCTTTTTATAGGTGCTTCTCAAGCTACCAATTTTTGCCTCAACAAATTTGATGTCTGCATCAGGGACCCGGGTCTTCACAAATTGAAGCAATTTCTCCAGCGTTGCCCTCCTAGCTGGCTTATTGTGGTACAGGGGGTTTTTCACCTCCCAGAGATTTCTCATCTCCCTGTATTTATCTATGAATTCCCCCAGGAATTCGGGGTCCTTAAATGGGAGCATTTTCTCTGCAAGACCAAACAAAATACAAAAATAAAAATCTCAGGATAATCTTTCAACACAATATAGGCATCAATCTAGATTCAGTATAGGCCGCACATGACTCCAAAAAGTTTCAAATCTTACCTTCGTTCTAACGTTCGTCGTTGTTCGACGTTCTTGGTGGCGTCCGTTCCTCCTTCCCGTGCACACAGAACGTAGTTACGACACACACGTGTTTGAAGCTTTATATACACTGCGCATGCGTGAATCTCCGCCCGCGTCGCCCGCCCCTGACGTTCTTTCTAGAATATTCGCCGCCCAGTTTCTTTCGTTGCAGTGGGAGCGGAACATGGCGGAGACACAGCAGGTGCATAAAAGCAGTAACGAGGAGGAGGATAGCCCGGAGCCTGAAACGTCACGATCGAGGAGGAGATTTAAGGCCTCAAATATGTCCTTTGTGGAGATGATGGAGATGGTGGACATCTTGAGGAGCAACGACTATGATGGGAATTACGGTCCATACCCCAACCCAAATATGAGAAAGGCCAAGATCATAACTAAAGTTGTGAAGAGTCTGTACAGTAATTTTGGGGTACGACGAACGAAGGATCAACTGAGGAAACGCTGGTCGGACCTCAAATTAAGGGAGCACGATCAGTATAGGAAGATCAAGAAAGTTCTTTGAAAAAGTAAGTATATTATGTCGTGTGTACCTATTATTATTAATATTGCATGCTGCGCCATGTGTTTTCCCCTAATAAGGTCTTGTACACTCCAAAATGGCTACTTTCATGGTCATACGCAGTAATCGTTCGTTGTAAACCTTGTTCCTTATCCAAAATACGATGTTTTCACAGATAAATGATTAAATACTGTAGGGCCTTCAATTTTTAACATTTATCCAAAAGAGTTTTTTAGGACATTGTTGTCTAGATGTGTTTGAACCTAGAAGGAATATCAATCTTCATTCAGTGTAATGTATGTAGAGGACACTCTGCAGCTGTTTACACATCTGGACTCAGGTGCACATTTTAGGGTGTCAAACACAGGTACTCCAGTGGATACTTTGGGGTGTCTCCAGGTGGGAAATTTATCCAAAAAAGGTAAGTATTCCAGCCTGAGGAATTAAGGGAATAAATCATGTGTTCAGCTTGGAATTCTGCCCAAACAGACAATTGTCCCCCACTTCCAAGCAATGTTTATCATTTATATTTGTTGGCTCAAATATCTGTGTGCTAAGTATACCTTTTATTTTATTCTCATAGGGGAGCAAAGAATCTGGAAATATCATGTCCCCAGGGACCGCCCATCTCCGGAACAGAGGGAACGAAGGTCACCACCAGAATATGAGGATGTGGAGGAAGGAGAAGTGGTCGAGATTGAGACCACAACAGGTGAGTGTCTGACACCCCAGATTCAGGTAATCAGACATGTATGCCTGCCTATTTATAATACATGGTGTGTTTTTTTTATTTTTAGGTGAAGTACAGGTTGTGGAAGAACAGTCACAGTCACACCATTTCACCACTGACAGTGCCCAAAGGCTAATCCAGGACATAATGTTTTGTAGTCAGGATTTAGAGATAATTCGCAAAAAAACTAGGGATATTGAAGTGAAACTTAAAAACATGATTGATGTCCTTGGGAGAATCTAATTTTTCCCAAAATGTCCAACCTTTTCTTTTTGCTGTTTTATTAAAAAAGTTTACAACATTTTCAAAAGCCTAATTTTGAAGATGCACACAGTATGTCAACATGTGCTATCTGCCATCAGGGGATATCAATGTGCGCGTTTTGTGCCTGCAACCCCTTCGGTGAGAGGAAGGGGTTGCACCCCCAAAACACAGACATTGATCCCCCATGATGGGAGATAGCACATGTTGACATTAGGCATGGGATCAGGATGTCAATCCCCACTTTGCCAGAAAATTTGTGTGCATCTTCAAAATTAGGCTTTTACAGGGGTGACTGCACCCCATCTGATGAAGGCAAGATCCACACATTTTGGACAAGTTTTTCTACGTATAACTTTGTTATGCACCAGAGTTGTGTATTTTATTTTTGGAAACATGGCTGTTTATGTACCGTAACCCCAATTTTTGGGGGTGAAAATGCAAAACTTGTTATTTTTGTATTTAAAAAAAAAAAACATGTGAATGTGTACGGAGTAAAAAAAAAATGTTTTGCTCAACAATGTGTGGCTTCTTCTTTCAATACCATTTCTTGGTGTTTAAATTGCTGTTTACAGTGACAATGGGTGTTTAGATAATAATGTGCAAACCACTTGGCACTACAAGTGCACTAGGAGACAAAAAAAAAAAACACAAGCAGGAAATTCAAAGCAAGATTTTTCTAGATAATTCAAGGTAAAATTTATTCAAGCACTGCTGGCAAAGCAATCCCCGAAAAATATTCGGAATAATTTTCCTGCACTTCACGGGCGCTTTGGGGGGGCAAGCCAGGACGGGCCGCTTCCAGGGACGTCAGAGATTGCAGTCCTGCGTCAGGCCCAACTGTAACCACATAGTTTGGGGTTGTCCGTTTAAAAAAATTGTGCAAGATGCAACATGATACCACGATGGTGTTCAGTTTATATTCAGCAATATTTATGGCCGTTTGGAACAGGTGGAACCGGCTGGCCAGAATACCAAACGCATTCTCCACGACTCTTATGGCTCTGGCCAGCCGGTAATTTAATACCCTCTTCTCCGGGGTGAGGGTCCTCTGGGGGAACGGTCGCATCAAATGGTTTGCCAAACCAAACGCCTCGTCTGCCACGAACACAAACGGGAGTCCCTCGACATTCTCCTCCGGGGGTGGCAATCCCAAGCCACCACTCTCGAGACGTCGGTAGAACTCCGTCCGGCAAAACACTCCTCCATCCGACATCCGACCATTCCGCCCCACGTCCACATATAGGAATTCATAGCTCGCTCCCACCACCGCCATCAACACGATACTATTGAACCCCTTATAGTTGAAATAGTATGACCCCGAATGGGGTGGTGGGACGATGTGGACATGCTTCCCATCGATTGCCCCTCCGCAGTTAGGGAGATCCCACCGCTGGGCAAACTGGGAGGCCACAGTCTGCCATTCCTGTGGCGTGGAAGGAAACTGTGGATTCAAACAAGAAAAATATAATTAGTACATTTGATAATAAACATTATCTTAGGCATATCCAAAAAAGTACAAACAAGTTTAAAATTTGCGGCCGGCCGGCTGCAGTAAAACAACGCCCGTGCTATTGGGCGTAGAACGCGGTGACGTTAGCACGTCCCTCCTCCCTACGCGTTTCGTCAGAGAGTGACGTAATCATGGGGCACGGGCGGCGTACTGACGCACCGCCATAAATACAAAGAGCCAAGCCTCGATCTGAGTGGCAATTGGCTGTTTCCCCGGACTCCATCTTGGAGTCTGGCACTAGAGCAATATTACACTTGGCAGCTGGATGTTGCCCATCAGGTATATCAACTCAGTAAATAAAAAAATATACTAATAATAAAGGTATATGTACGAAAAAAGTGTGTATATTTATTACATCTGGTATAATATTCTTTGTCACCAATAACGTATAGCCCCTGAATAACCATTCAGCAAGGCTTCCAGGGATCAGCGTCGAGACTACACTTCCCATCATCCACCTGGTTTGAGGCATAGGGGGACGATGGAAAAAGTGCACTCTCTCCATTGGACAGATTGGGGCCACGATACCGAAACTACATTTCCCATCATCCCTCCAATTCACCGTTACGGAGGAATGGCAGGAATTGTATAGGCTATCTTCTTTAGCCAAATCTGGACAGCAAACCAGGCTGCTCTCACCAACAAGGGGCGGTCTGGATGTCTCGTCACAAATGAAAAAACGCCACACTCGGTATGTGAATACAGTCTACAGCCGTCACGGCCGAACAGAGGCAAGCACACACCGGGAGACCAATAAAAATCATGGAAGTATATATGTACACCTATATAAGGATGCACATATATTTTTAGGCAGCTAAATTAAAAAAAACATATGGAGAAGTATCCAAATTATGGACAGTAAAAAATATATATGAGCTTCTAACATGAAGAGACCTGTAAAAGAAAAAAGGAAAAAAGACGGGGGGGGGTTTTCTTCTCCCCTCTCCCAAATACAAATCGCATCATAAAAGCCCATAGTTTGTTTAACAAAAAATTGGAACAGATAAATGTCTGACCACTTAAAGGGATAGCGTAAAGAATGACGTGCAAATATTGTACGTTCAACGCATATCTTTATAAGATACATGGTTAGACAGCTAGGTTGTATAAACAGCCATACTGGTTGGGAAAGGTTCAGATATTTCCAACAGATATATTGGCACATCAATTTCCCAATATCACCTCAAACATGTTGGAAATTGGAGGGGCAAAAATAGGCAAAACTGCCAACCAACGAGTAAGTGGGTTGGTCAGATAGTATGGGTCCGGTGGAAAATGGTATTAATCCACTGGATCTATTGTATTATGGACAAAAAATAGGAACAAAATGAATCCATGTGTCTGAATATAAAATAAATTAAAACTACAGTACGGTATTTGTGAAGAAAGCCGCATAGGTCTTTGTAATCAAATATGTATTAAACCTACAGAAAAAAGTATGTAAGGCTAGGTGGGGGGTAAATTTTCCATATTAGTCCCAAAAGACGTTTAGGTTCTGCAACTGTCACGGAAAAAAAATTTGTATAATGTACAGAGAAGAAGGCACTTTATGAAGACTATATTATCCCGACAGGAAAATATTTTCCAATTCGGGGAAATTTTTTTTTACCAAAAACGCTATATATTAGCCATTTGCGACCCAGATCGAGTTTACAGCACTCCAATATCATACAGATATTACCATAACTTTTAAGCAGTATCTATGAATGCATTTACATCTACATCTATGTTCAACTCGTGAGGAGTGTAGGTTTTAAGTTTGTATACCCACGCCATTTCCATCTTAGAAATACTCCTCACCAGGTTGCTCCCTCTCCAATGGGGTTTGAATTTATCTATTCCCATAAATAAAGTATTGGAGGGGTCACGATTATGGGTGGTCAAGTAGTGTTTTGAGACGGAATGTTTTGTGAATCCCCTCCTAATATTATTGATATGCTCATTAAGACGAACCCTGAGGGGGCGTTTAGTCCTGCCCACGTACTGCAGGCCACACGGGCACTGCAATAGGTAGACCACCCCCTCAGTAGAGCACGTAATAAAGGGTTCTATCTTAAAACTTTTTGAAGTGGCCATAGATGTAAAACTAGTTGTCCTTTTGGCTTTGCAGCTATTCAGAAAGCATACCTGACAGTGCCTGCATTGGTAATATCCTGTAAGTTCACCAAAGAAACAGGATGCATTATTAGGGGGGTTCATTATATTCGGTGCCAGTTTATCTTTTAAAGATGGAACACCTCTGAAGACCCCCCGTGGTCTTATAGGTAGAAAGGATTTGAGTACTCTATCGTTCTCTAAAATGTGCCAGTGTTTCTTCATAATATGGCTTATACTGTGATGTTGGTTAGAGTAATTGGTAATGAAGGGAACGCCTCCGTCAGCAATGGCACCCGGTGTTGGTACCTTATCTTTCAAGAGTGCTGACCTATCTATTAGGGAAACCTGGTTCACAGTATCCTGTAGGGTTTTAGCCTCATAACCCTTCTCTAGAAATTTTGAGGTGAGAGTCTCTGCCTGTGCCAGGAACTGCTCCGGCTCTGTACAGTTACGCTTGAGCCTCATATACTGGCTCTTAGGTACAGAGCGTAGCCAAGAGGCATGATGGCAGCTCCCCATAGGGATATAGGAATTGCGGTCCGTTGACTTGAAATAGGTAGAGGTCACGAACTTGTTATCATTCACCTCTATCTTCAAGTCAAGGAAGTGGATCTCCCTCTGACTTGCCTCATAGGACAAATGAATGCCTCTATTGTTGATGTTTAGTGTGTCCATAAAGGCATCCAGAGAGGCCTTATTTCCACCCCATAGGAGGAGGACGTCGTCTATATAGCGTGCCCAGAGAACGATCTCCGATCGGTTCTGGGCATAGACGGCGTCCTCCTCCCACTGGGCCATAAACAAATTCGCCAGGCTAGGGGCGTATTTTGCCCCCATAGCTACGCCCCTGTCCTGGCGGAAAAACTGTCCATTGTACCAGAAAAAATTATGAGTTGCTGCTCCTAAACCGAGCCTGTGAGGAATAATGGTATACAGCGACGTTACGTCAGCTGTAACCAACCATAAGTCTCCACTAGGTTTTAAACCAGAAAGGAGGTTGATGACGTGGCGTGTATCCTTAACAAAGGAGGGCATCACGCGCACCAATGGCTGGAGGAAGAAGTCAATATACTTGCCCACCCGGGATGTCACGGAATCTATTCCGCTAACAATAGGGCGTCCAGGGGGGCAAGTAAGACTTTTATGAATTTTGGGAAGATAGTAAATAATAGGCACTCTTGGAGATTTGGGGACTAGGAACCGACTCTCTTTTTTGTTCAAAATACCGAGAGTATTACCCTTTTGAACCAAGCCTTCCAAAATAGCCTTATATTTAGTGCCTGGATTGGAAGGCAGGCGGGTGTAGGTATCCGTGTCACCCACTATCCTATCCAATTCTGCCATGTAGTCACTCTTATTAAGAACGATGATACCCCCACCCTTATCTGCGGGGCGTATCACCAATTCTTTGTTTTCACAGAGAGATTCTATTCCAACTTCCAAACTCTTTTTGATGTTAGCTTGTTTCAATTTTAAGTCATCCAGGTCTTACAGTACAATGTCCCTAAAGACTTTTAATGATGGGGCAAGGGCACCTGGAGGGTTGAATAGTGATGCATTTGCCAATCCAGAATGTTGATATTCTGTTGTTGTGTATCTACTAGAGTCAGTGAAATTATTAGAGAAATAACGCTTTATGTTAAGCTTACGGACGTAACGGTGAACGTCCATGTAGGTCTGAAATTTGTTCAAACCTTTCGGCGGAGCAAATTTCAGACCCTTATCTAATACCCTCAACTCTGCGTTAGAAAGAGCATGAGAGCTGAGGTTAAAGATGCCCTGCCCACTTACATCTTTTTCCTTTTGGGACTGCACACGCCTCCCTCCTCTAGTTCCTCTTTTAGCTCTACGGCTCTTTTGACACCTTGGTTGGGTCTGGGAAAATCCCATCCCTGTGAGTTATAATTACCCGGTATGTTTTGTTCTTGTCTAGTGGAAAAATTGGGGGCATATGTCCCGTTTTGGTGACCACCCTGGCTGGTGTATCCAGGGCCTGTGAACCCAAAACTGGAGTTGTCTCCCAAATTGGCATTTTCACCTAGTGGGAGGAATTGACTATGTGTGGGTACATTGTATCTAACATCATTCCCCCCATAGCCTTCATTGTAGTGAACAATTTGGCCATATGAGTTTCCTCCATAATTTTGGGGAAACTGGGGACCCAATCCATGTTGTGAGTTAGGCACCTGGACAAGATGGGGTGGGGGCCCCAATTTGCCATTGTAGGGGTAACCTCAATTAAAATAAGTTGGACCCATTGGCACTCCAGGGGGGTTACCACGCGGTGGGCCAAAGCCCAAATTAGAAGGATGGCCACGTCCCAACGTAGGCCTTTGAAAGTTACCCGTATGGTTTTTATTTCTAGAGTTTCCCTGAAACCTATGAGGTGACTGGTTGTCTCTAGTTTTTTTGGTCATCTTGGTAGTCACATGTGGAGGTCGGGGTGGCTGGCTCCCTCCCCCTCTCATCTGAGTGCCACCCAGAGCGCCATCTCCCTGGGGGGTGATGTCCATATCGGGGCCAGTAATAATTGCTTGCTCTGCCAGCAGTTTTTTCTGCCATTCGAACACACATAGAGTCTGGTAGTCTGACACATCCCTGTTATATTTATTTTTCTTTTTTATCTTTTGTTCCCTATCCTCCTTTTCTAAAAGTTTCAGAAGGTTTTTGGATCTTTCACCATATTCCTCACTTTTATTATAGGGGTAAGTTTTTCCTTGATGGCCTTAATTTCTTCATCTAGTCTAGACAATTTAATTGTCTTTCTTTCTACCAGAAATGTATTAAAATTGACCCCGGCGTCATTAAAATATTTGTACCATTCTTAAGTGTTGGGCCTCGCCTTTCTGGGGACACACCTCCCACCTCAGGCTACGGGGAACCATACGGTGTTTGATGTATGTCTCCAAAAAAGCGATATCCCATTGGGTATGGGTTTCGGAAACCGTAAGGTTCTTTAACCTAGTGAACAGGCCTCCTAGGTCCCCATCTCCCTCTTTAAAGATCTCAAAGACCCCCTCGGTATTGACTACCCGAGTGGCTCTAAATTCAAAGATATCCATTTGACCAACAAGCATAAAAAAACCCGGTAAGAACTGTAATACCGGTATTAAGTTTGGGATGCTGATCACCTAACTAGTGTGAATAACGAAATTAGTAATCCCTTATTCAAATTGGATAGTAGTGTAAAGGTCCTGCAGCAATAATGACTATCAAGCACAAATCAAATATAACGAACAAAACTGCGCTGGACTAAAAACAGTGTAAGCAGCAAACCGCATGTGATAAACATAAGTAAACATAAAAAGGAAAAAGGTTGCGCTGTGGAAAATAACATGTATAATATATAACCGTGATTGTTCACAAATGACAAGAAAAGTCAATAGTAACCCGTCAGTGTCAGTTGTATCACAAACAAGTGGAGAGACCTTACTGTGAGAAACATATATGTGTCCTCCAATTACCATCAATATAGAAGTAATTTTGAAGGATAAGAAACATCCATACAATTATTGCAGAGTATATGTGCTATAGATAAACAATCCACAAACATTAACTGTGAATATGGGTGATAGAAACAGTATTGGATATTGGAGTGCTGTAAACTCGATCTGGGTCACAAATGGCTAATATATAGCGTTTTTGGTAAAAAAAAATTCCCCGAATTGGAAAATATTTTCCTGTCGGGATAATATAGTCTTCATAAAGTGCCTTCTTCTCTGTACATTATACAATTTTTTTTTCCGTGACCTGTTGCAGACCCTAAACGTCTTTTGCGACTAATATGGAAAATTTACCCCCCACCTAGCCTTACATACTTTTTTCTGTAGATTTAATACATATTTGATTACAAAGACCTATGCAGCTTTCTTCACAAATACCGTACTGTAGTTTTAATTTATTTTATATTCAGACACATGGATTCATTTTGTTCCTATTTTTTGTCCATAATACAATAGATCCAGTGGATTAATACCATTTTCCACCGGACCCATACTATCTGACCAACCCACTTACTCGTTGGTTGGCAGTTTTGCCTATTTTTGCCCCTCCAATTTCCAACATGTTTGAGGTGATATTGGGAAATTGATGTGCCAATATATCTGTTGAAAATATCTGAACCTTTCCCAACCAGTATGGCTGTTTATACAACCTAGCTGTCTAACCATGTATCTTATAAAGATATGCGTTGAACGTACAATATTTGCACGTCATTCTTTACGCTATCCCTTTAAGTGGTCAGACATTTATCTGTTCCAATTTTTTGTTAAACAAACTATGGGCTTTTATGATGCGATTTGTATTTGGGAGAGGGGAGAAGAAACCCCCCGTCTTTTTTCCTTTTTTCTTTTACAGGTCTCTTCATGTTAGAAGCTCATATATATTTTTTACTGTCCATAATTTGGATACTTCTCCATATGTTTTTTTTAATTTAGCTGCCTAAAAATATATGTGCATCCTTATATAGGTGTATGTGACGGACCTCGTACCCAAGATGTCCGCCGTAACTGCTTCCTCTGTCCGGTACCACACAATCCAAGACCCCCTTAGCTTACCCAGTCACCAGACAACACCAGTGTAGGGTACATCAGGAATGAATCTTTATTTGACATGTCACACTTATATACAGTTGACAGATGACTCAAGCCTAACCTAATTAGCATGAGCTAATTATCTTAATCAACACTGGGCTCCTTCATTCAATTGCAGGGTTAATTAGCACACACAACAATAGGTGACACACTTCTACAAGCCAGACTATACTCAATTACATAACACAGGTGGCTGGAGTTTATGAGTCATGACATTAGCGTCTCTTGCTAATATGCCAAATACACATACAGATTCTATGTGTATTGGGGGCCAGCATGGACCTGAATCCAAGTATCCCCAGCTCAGGGGTCCCAGGCCTGCAGCTCAAAGAGCACTGTTCCCCCAAATGGCAGGGCCCATAATCCCAAGGCAACAGGCTCGCACTCAGTCCCCTCCAACAGCCTGTGTCTCGGCCAGGTCCGTCACATTTCTCCCCTTTCGGCAGGAGACTAACACAGGAGGAGACCCCAGACGGGTTGACTCCGAAGTTAGTCAGTGGTTCCAGTCCTCTAATGCCTGTACCCACACAGTACCCCAAACAAATTGTTCCAAACAGAGCACGACTCACCCAGCCAACTTCTGCCTCTCTCATAGAACATATCCGCCGCTGGGGAGAGGCCTGGACTGGCCCTTCTCCCTGGAGTCTTTTCAGTCGCTGGAGAGAAGACAGGGTGACTGGGCTCACTCCATCATGCTGTTGGGGATCTGGGCCGACAGCCCAGCATCCCTGGGGTATACAGGTGGGGACTGCAGTCCCATCCCCCTTTACAGGAAATCTGCCCTCTGTTAGTTGTGGGCAGAGGCCAGCAGCACTTTGTTCCGTTGCCAGCAGTTCAGGTGGGTGTAGGAGCTTCCCTACATCATCTCCTCCAGCTAACTGTTGGGGAGAGAGGCCGACTGCCCCGGCTTCCTGGAACTCCACAGTTGTTGCTGGTGCTGGACAGAGGTGGGTAGCACTCTGCCCTGTTGCCAGCACTTCTGCTGGGGACTCCACATCCTCCGCTCTGGCAAACCATTGGGGCAGGAGGCTGGCTTCCTTTTCCATTCCCTCATCTGGCTGCTGGGATGACATGTCTGTGGTATTGTCTCCCAGGTGCACGGATCTTTGCTGGGGAGGAAAGATCGCTTTCTCCACCCTGGCCGACTGTTGAGGAGGGACAACAAACACCTCCTCTCCCTTCTCCCCCTGTATCTGCTGCTGGGAAGCGATCGCCACCTTCTCACCCTGAGCCTCCAAAACTGACACAGGTGTGGGGCAGAGGTCTTGGACCCTCTGTCCGGTGGCCAGCGCTTCAGCTGGGGAAGTTCCTTGTAACTCCCCAGATACTGCTGTTGATGCTGGGCAGAAGTTAGCAGAGCTCTGCCCTGTTGTCAGCACTTCAGGTTTAGGGACGGCAATCTCCAGAGTTTCCACTGCCGATTCTCTTGCATGCTGCTGGACAGGCATATTCCTCCATCCAACCTCGTTTTGTTCAGTAACAGGTTTGTCAAGGTCAGTCAGCACTTGCTGCATCCGCCATAAGACCTCTGCATCCATAGCTGCGGGGGCAGGTGGGCAAAGCACTCTGTTACTATGCCACATTGCTGACTCTTCAGCCAGGATTTCAGAGCTGTCTGCTGGTATTTCCTGATAGTCCCAGGCAAAGGGAGCCCCACCCTGCTGCTGAGCAGAGTCTAGCAGCTGTATGTAGGCGATCTCAAGCTCCCATTCCTGAGCGGCCAGGAACTCCAAATCTTCCTGTGCCCAGAGCACTTCCGAGACATTCAATCTTTGCTCTCTGTGCTCCATTATTTCCTCCAAACGCCACTCCAGATCACTCCCAAAGTCGGGGTCCTCGGACAGCCTCCAGTACAACAATCCCAGGCCATTATAATCAAAGCCTTCTGTGGGCCTGTCATCCGCTGTCCACGGGCACACTTGGGCTACATACCACCGGAGGGCTCTGTAGCTCTCGTCCAAACGCATTTCTGCCCGGATCAGCCTGCTTAACTCCGCTGTCCACTCCTGCTTCGGTTGTTCCCCCAATAACAACATTCGTACTTCATACTGCGACCAGTACCTTACATGGATGGAGGGGAGAACTTTTCCCTGGTGTCGCTGCTCACAGGCTAGCGCTTCTTTCCAGAGTTGTAGGCGAACAGAATCATACCATCCCAGCAGGACCTGCACCGATACTGGTCCTCTGTGCTGTATCCGCATCTCTCGCAACCTCCTTCCGAATTCCTCTTCCATGATGACGTATCTGTACCTCTGCTATCCAGGCCTTGGATCCAGGTGATGGTTTGGATGTGTTCACGACAAGGAAGCACGATCCCACTGCTGCCAGCCAATTGTGACGGACCTCGTACCCAAGATGTCCGCCGTAAATGCTTCCTCTGTCCGGTACCACACAATCCAAGACCCCCTTAGCTTACCCCAGTCACCAGACAACACCAGTGTAGGGTACATCAGGAATGAATCTTTATTTGACATGTCACACTTATATACAGTTGACAGATGACTCAAGCCTAACCTAATTAGCATGAGCTAATTATCTTAATCAACACTGGGCTCCTTCATTCAATTGCAGGGTTAATTAGCACACACAACAATAGGTGACACACTTCTACAAGCCAGACTATACTCAATTACATAACACAGGTGGCTGGAGTTTATGAGTCATGACATTAGCGTCTCTTGCTAATATGCCAAATACACATACAGATTCTATGTGTATTGGGGGCCAGCATGGACCTGAATCCAAGTATCCCCAGCTCAGGGGTCCCAGGCCTGCAGCTCAAAGAGCACTGTTCCCCCAAATGGCAGGGCCCATAATCCCAAGGCAACAGGCTCGCACTCAGTCCCCTCCAACAGCCTGTGTCTCGGCCAGGTCCGTCACAGTGTACATATATACTTCCATGATTTTTATTGGTCTCCCGGTGTGTGCTTGCTTCTGTAGACTGTATTCACATACCAAGTGCGGCGTTTTTTCATTTGTGACGAGACATCCAGACCGCCCCTTGTTGGTGAGAGCGGTCTGGTTTGCTGTCCAGATTTGGCTAAAGAAGATAGCCTATACAATTCCTGCCATTCCTCCGTAACGGCGAATTGGAGGGATGATGGGAAATGTAGTTTCGGTATCGTGGCCCCAATCTGTCCAATGGAGAGAGTGCACTTTTTCCATCGTCCCCCTATGCCTCAAACCAGGTGGATGATGGGAAGTGTAGTCTCGACGCTGATCCCTGGAAGCCTTGCTGAATGGTTATTCAGGGGCTATACGTTATTGGTGACAAAGAATATTATACCAGATGTAATAAATATACACACTTTTTTCGTACATATACCTTTATTATTAGTATATTTTTTTATTTACTGAGTTGATATACCTGATGGGCAACATCCAGCTGCCAAGTGTAATATTGCTCCAGTGCCAGACTCCAAGATGGAGTCCGGGGAAACAGCCAATTGCCACTCAGATCGAGGCTTGGCTCTTTGTATTTATGGCGGTGCGTCAGTACGCCGCCCGTGCCCCATGATTACGTCACTCTCTGACGAAACGCGTAGGGAGGAGCGACGTGCTGATGTCACCGCGTTCTACGCCCAATAGCACGGGCGTTGTTTTACTGCAGCCGGCCGGCCGCGAATTTTAAACTTGTTTGTACTTTTTTGGATATGCCTACGCCTTTGGCGATTTTTTAGAAAAATAAACCAGTTGGATCCCACCCATGGTGTCCCCTTTTCTTTTCCCAATTTGCCAACTTTGGAGACCCAGCATTTATATCCGACCCAGCATCTATACGCGGTGAGTTACCTATCAGTGGAAGCTTGGAGCTTTGGAGACATCCACGCTAAGGATATAGACATCGGGGTTTGCGGTTCCCAAGCAAGAGAGAGGAAAAGGCCCTGGCTGGGTTGTAGCCACATGCGATTGCCCTAACTGTATCTGGTAAGCCTTCAATTTACCTGGTGGTGGGATCACTGCGAAACAAGTCACATGTCCACGGATGCCAAATTTGAAAAGTCATTTCACCTCACTGATGTCACTTGGATTGGATCTTTAGATATTTTGGGATATCTTTGTGGACTGTTTCTATCACCCATATTCACAGTTCTTAATGTTTGTGGATTGTTTATCTATAGCACATATACTCTGCAATAATTGTATGGATGTTTCTTATCCTTCAAAATTACTTCTATACTGATGGTAATTGGAGGACACATATATGTTTCTCACAGTAAGGTCTCTCCACTTGTTTGTGATACAACTGACACTGACGGGTTACTATTGACTTTTCTTGTCATTTGTGAACAATCACGGTTATATATTATACATGTTATTTTCCACAGCGCAACCTTTTTCCTTTTTATGATAATAAACATTACAAGCAGATTCTACACAAACATTGTTGGCAAACATCAGTATAATATTTCTTGTAGTATTTAAAGGCTAAAATATAAGGTCCACTTATCAGATTCCTCCCCCCCCCCTCTGATGGCCCCTTGTAAATATTTTAGGGGGGGGGGGTATGTTTTGGACAGGGAACCACCCTCTCCACTACGTAATGGAGTAACAAAGTAATGTGGGATAGTTTGGCCAGCCCCTCCTTCATTACACTATTGGCAGCCCACTGGACAGGTAAAAAAAAAAAGGAAAATGGAAGCACATTTTTGGATTCTGCTATTACCTATCACAATAATAATAGGAGGAGAAGAATTAAAACAGTAGCATTTGAAAGTATTGAGGCAGGCCCTGGCACTACATGCTTGGAAAAATTAATGCATAAATATGACCACTATAGAGGTAGGTATAGTGTGTATTGGGTTTGGCAAAGTCAGCACATAGAGGATTGGTATCAGCTGACTGAGCAGTTGGGGGAGGGGGGGTTCAAAAAAGATTTGGGGCACCACAAAACAAAGCCTCAGGCCCTCTGAAGGAATTTAAGGAAAACTAGAACATTTGTACACATTTTAGGGGGTGTTTAGGGTAAAGCATTACAATGGAGCTGACAAAATACATTGTTAAGTGACTAGACTATAGGTATATATGGGCCCCGGATAGCATGCTGGGGGTGTTAGTGAAGGCAAAGATGCATGAAGGACAAAAAAGGAGCATACAAAAATCCAACATGCATGAGGACAAAGGGGCACAGCATATTACAGCATATTGCAGCATAATGAAATCCTGGTAATTAGGGAACAAGGAAAGAAATACAATACATTAGCAAACAGTAAATACATAGAATGTGATGTTAAAGAATACAACTTACCCTCATATAGTCCTTCTGCAGGACCTGGATGATGGCAGAACAGGTCTCTGGAATAATGATCCCCAGAGCCTGGGGGGAGATGCCTGTCGAGAACTTGAGGTTCTGCAGGCTTCTCCCTGTCGCTAAGTATCTCAACGTGGCAACTAACCTCTGCTCCGCAGTGATGGCTTGTTGCATGCAGGTATCCTGCCTGGTAATATAAGGGGACAGCAAAGCCAACAGACGGTGAAAAACGGGGTCCGTCAACCTGAGATAATTCCTGAAATCATCAGGGTTATTCTCACGGATCTCACGGAGCAGAGGCATGTGCGAGAATTGGTCACGCTGGAGCAACCAATTCTTGGTCCACGAACTCCTCCTCGCCCTGTTCATGGACCGGGCTTGTGTCAAAGTAAGAACCCCAACACCAAGCCCCCGCACAGCACGAACTCTACGACGAGTAAGTACACGTAACATCGATTCTAAACGGTCGGCTGATCAGAACGGACTAAAGAAAGCACTGATAAACAGCAAGGCCTGAAAGAACGAAATGCAAATCAAGCAACGAGCGGACAATAAGCACTGAAAATCAAAGCGTCCTATATATAAATATATAGGCCGCAAAGACAAACAAATGCAAACTGACTACACGCACTGATAAGCAAATACGCACCGACAAGCACAAACTGTAGAGCAGGAACGATCTGAAGCACAAGTCTGAAAAGACACGAATCGTCTATAGCGAAACTCCTACTAACACGCGATAAACACAAGATCAGCAGAAGGAGCCCAACGGGTGCCGGAGATGGTGCTGAACTTTCCTTTTATGGTCTCGTCGTACGTGGTGGACGTCACCGCGCTCTTGGCGGTCGGAATTTGGTGTGATCGTGTGTAGGCAACACAGCTTGAGTGGAATTCCGTCGGAATTCCGTCGGAAAAACCGACACAGTTTTTTCCGACGAGAATTCCGATCGTGTGTACGAGGCATAACTCCTGCAGATGGCTGGATTAGATGACACTAGGGCAGAAGGGCAGATACAGTTTCAGGTCGTATACTGTGCTGTGCTGCACTCACACAACACAATTACTAACTCCTGCAGATGGCTGGATTAGATTACACCAGGGCAGAAGGGCAGATACAGGTTCAGGTTGTATACTGTGCTGTGCTGCACTCACACAACACAATTACTAACTCCTGCAGATGGCTGGATTAGATGACACCAGGGCAGAAGGGCAGATACAGGTGCAGGTTGTATACTGTGCTGTGCTGCACTCACACAACACACACACT